>JAJTUV010001025.1:440000-449153 GCA_021653895.1 Mastomys natalensis
AATCCCACTTAGAAGGGGTAACAAAATAGTCATGGCAGGCAATGGGAGGGAGGGACCTGGAAGGCTAGAGGAATAGGGATGGAGGGTCAGGCATGGGGAGAGACAGAGAGTCAGGAGAATGAATGGAAATATGCAGCTCCCAGGGGTCGGGGATGGAGGGATTCTCTAGGAAGTCTCAGAGAGCCAGGATGAGGGAGGCTCCCAGAACTCAATGCAGGCAACCTTAGGGATCTTTCCTAAATGCTACTTGAAAGCACCTGAGCCTATCATTATTCCTCTCATTATCCAGCTCTTCTTTTTCTCTCTCTGTCTTCCAATCCTCTTGGATGACCTAGGATGGTGAAGTTATGGGTCCTGTGTTAGGGCATTACTGGATGACCATGGCATACTCGTGAATTTAATTTAGATCCCAGCCATCCCAGTGCTTGCTCCATGGGCTCGTGAAAACAGTAGTTATGGTGGCAGGAGCAAGAATATGAGTGGACTTGGCAAAAGAAGCTTGCTCTCTGGAGACCATGGGCGAGAGTCCCTGAGTCCTAGGAGCCTGCCAGCTGGTCACATGGGTGTATTTTTATAGCTGAACCTACAAGCTCCAAATAAAGATTTATTGTCCTGGATGGAGTAATTAGAAACCACCAAACAGAAATTGAATTGCTCCTATATACTGGGCATGGTGAAGGGCTCTGGGAATCCCCGGTAGCTCCATGATGAACGGTGATGGTTGATGAATAGCCATAACCAAAGCCAACGAAGCAAAGCGCACCAGGCCTGGTGAGGAGTCTCCCTTCTAAGTGAAGCTTTGGTTCTTTTCTTCAGCTAAAGAATGGCCACTGTGCTTCTGCATGGGGGCTGAGGGAAACATAAACCAACCTTTCAACTGAGACTTTCAAGTCAGCTTTTTGGAAATGAGGCTGGCTTTGCAATATAGATGTATATATGCATATGTACATGTATTGCACATATGTGTATTACATGTATTTATAAATAATATAAATATATATTTATAAATACAAAATAATTTTTTATATATATTCTATATAGTTCCTTGGTTGGTGACACTACCCCTACAGTATCACCCATAGCAGGAAATACCCAACGGAGCTGGGATGGAACATGAGGGCGATTTGCATCGTTGGCTGTAGAGGCCATGGTTGCATTGCACCCCTCTTTATTTTAGCATTGGGTGACAACTTTTTGTTAATATTTAACAGGTGACATCTTGTTAAATGGCAACAGAGCCATGTCATCGTAGTGAGCTTAGATGTAAAAAGGGTGACAACCGAGCTGAATGGCCACAGAGCTGTATTGTTGCGGCTACCAGCGTGTTGTCTTTTCACTCAGTCATTGTTCACGGGGCTCCTCATCCCAGTGAGTGCCTCAGTAAGCCCTGTCAGGAGAGCATGCTACAGGACTCTGTGCTGAAGAAACACCGTGTGGCTTCTTGTTTCCAGTCTTGTCCTGCACTCCACTGTGTGTGTGGTGTGTGTGGTGTGTGTGTTGTGTGTGTGTGTGCACAAATGAGTGTGTTTTCCAGTGAACAGCTCTGCTGCACATGTCTGTAAATGCTTCATCAGGTAAGCTGACCTGCACAGTTCCCCAGTGAAGTGTGTGGTGACGAGTTCCTACAAACAGCACATCCAGTAAGGCACTTTTTAGGACAACCTGAGGCTTGGTCCCCTCCAGGCAATGGCTTCCGCTAACACCCTGGGGCTCTCTGGAAAGCCCCTGACAGAAAGCGTCCGTGACCTTTGCTGTCATCCATCTGGCCATGTCATGTCCTCTCCATCCTTGTGACAATCTCCTTGGGTGCCTTTCCTTGGGCACCCTGTCTCAGTCCTGGAGTTCAGGGTTGCTTCTGATGCTTGCCTTTCCTCTGCGCCCTGACTTTTAATCTCTCACCAGGATGCCTCGTTACTCAGGAATTTTTTGTTCAGATGGCAGTGTGAGTATCATCTCCAGGCTGGACCTTACTAAACACACATCCTCTCAAAAACTCAAGTCATGAGATGGTAGGATTCCTGACCGTGGTCATTGAACCGTCAGCCTTGGGGTTCAAGGAAAAAACATCCATGCCTTTAAAGATCATCCCTCACCACCTCCTTTGAATTCGGAAGGAAGGCAGCCATCAGGGCTCACGGGCTCTCAGAACCTGCATCTCCGTGTGGCTCGGCGTGCCATGGCTCTGCACACTGGGCTCTGCACAGCACCACGTTCCTCTCTGTATGTAGAAGGAAACGGATAGATCCACCTCACTCATAGGCAGCCTTCCCCATATCCCTTTAAGACTCAGATGGATCAATAGAAAGGAAACAAAGCAGGAACAGCTTGGTATAGGCGATCCTCTTGATCACTTCCCTCTGGGGTGTTTCCTGGTGAGGGGATTTGAGGGGCAGAGGGCTTATGTATCCTGACTTTTGCCTCATGCTGTTTGTCAGCCTGCTGAATACACTCTATATAGGAACAGAGTAAGTAAATCACAGCAAACAAGTGTGCTGGAAACCTAATAAATGTGAGGGCTGGGAGAGGAGCGAAGATCAAGTCAGGAGAAATCGAAACGAATAAAAATAGCAATTTCAACAGGTTGAAAGCAAAAACCAAACTCAGAAATGAAAGAACCTAACAAGGGAAAGTGACAGGTGTTCGAACTATAGCGGTTAGCATCTGAACCTAAGAGTGCAGTGAGGCACTGTGCATCTGAACTTAAGTGTGCAGTGATGCACTTGTGCATCTGAACCTAGGAGTGCAGTGAGCACTTGTGCATCTGAACCTAGAGTGCAGTGAGGCACTTGTGCATCTGAACCTACGGGTGTGGTGATGCACTTGTGCAAAGAGCAAAATGAAGAAGAAACAAAAGCTTTTAAGGTAAAAGCAATGGAGAGAAAATGCACTGGAAAGACGAAGCCAGGCAGCTGGGAGAGTGTGAAGGGAGACTTCCAATGGGAACACCAGGAACAACACTCTAAGTGCTGAACATTACGGAACAAAGCAAACTAAAAATAAACGTAGACAGTAAGACACAAAACAAGGCGAGGGCAGGCACCGTTCAAGAGAGTCATCTGCTCTGCAGAGGCACCTGGCTTCTGCTACTATTGTCCCAAGGTTCCATGACTTCTAGAAGGTTCCTTCCATGCCTTGCATTTCCAAGTTGAGGTTCTCTGCAGAGTGCCACTCAGAATCCCTTCAGGTCAAAGCTAAAGGTAGCAAACATTCCCCAAAGACTCTGTCTCGGTGTCTGGTGTGCCTTGAGAAGGGCTGTCTGGCAGGTCTGTCACGTGCCTCAGCCAGACATCCAGGGGTAATACAAACTTGCCTGCCTGCCTGTGTAAGTTCTTGGGGTCCTCCTCCATCCACAGTTCAGACATGCCTGTTGTGTTGCTTGGCACCAGGTAGAAAGCAAGCTGGTGTTTACCAAACTTTCATCACCCACAGTAGAAATGTGTTTCACACTGTGTCTTGGCATGTGTGTTATGTGCACATCGATATAATGGCGGAGGAAATTGTGTTATTGTGTTTGGGTCCAACAACCTATCTATGTATAGATAGGCATCTGTATAATTGAAGGAGAATGAGAAAGATGTCTCTGACTCTTTCTTGGTACAGTAACCCTTTTAACTTCCCGTTTTACCTTAAGTAGCTGTGTGTCTGGCTTCCCAACAACTTCTTACTATCCCATCCAGACTTCCCGTCAAGCCAACTCAGCAAGAGCTTGGAGAAGCACAGCCAGGGAAGGGGGCCCTCGGGGCGGCAGGGGTACTGCACGTCTACAAATGCACAACTGTTTCCTGTTGCGGGTGAGCTCATCCCTACGCCGTGCTCCCCAGCACTGGTAAGGAGCCAGTACCTTTATGGAAGGGCAGCAGCTGCATTCTGTAGAGGAACTCACTATGTAGTCTAGGCTCACCTTGAGCTTGTGGAGATCCTCCTTGAGACAAGATATCTTTATGTAGCTCAGGAAAGCCTGGAACTAGGCTAACACTGTGAAAGGCTTCTGTGAGCTGTGGATTAGAATATCGCCTTTCATCTGTCACTCAGCTCCATCATGGGCAGAGAGAGAGCCTGACCCTCAGAGAGCGCTGAATGTCCGCCCATGGCAATCGTACCTCGTCTGTAGGCAATCAGAGGGTCAGCATTGCTATACCATGACTCTTCATCCACCCGACCAAGAACCCTGTTCAATGTCTCTTGCCCACTCTCTCTTGTCTACTTGTCCTTAAGACTAACTTTGACGTGTTACCTCTGATGAAATTTCCTGTGTCCACCCTGCTCGGTACAGATTCTTTTTTCTGCATTGATTGAAGTCCGAGTCCTCACACCAGACCAAAGTCAGGCCTAGCTGGGGTTCACACTGAGGCTCCAGCATGTGTTACAAGTGCTTGGACGTGAAGTCACTCATCCTGATGGGACTCCTGTCTTCCCACACACCAAGGGCTCAGAAAGGTGCGCATATGGAATCTAATGCCTTTCAGTAGGGACCAAAGTCTTCAGGGTGGGGAGCACAGGCTCTCTGAGGAGAGGCTGAAGGGAGGTCAGTGGGGCTGGAGTGCAGTTCCCATAATACCTGGATGTAGGGGAGGAGTTCAGGCCTCCTTGTCTGTATGCAGGCCGAAATGTTCAAGATCACTGAGCATGCTGAAGCCTAGAGCGCCCTCTGGTGGCCATTCAGATTGGTTCTCTAGGGTGTACATCGGGCAAGCCTCAGAGCAAAGAAAGATGAGCATTTTGGATGCAACCCCAATTTGAATAAACTTTGCAACATGCACCCCAGGGGTGTCTGGGAATTTATTTTAGACTTGGCAATACCCATTTTCCCAGCCTGAATTGGTATCTTAGTTAAGGTTTCATTGATATGAACAGATACCATGACCAAGGCAACTCTTATAAAGGACAACATTTAATTGGGTCTGGCCTACATTCAGAGGTTTAGTCCATTATCATCATGGCAGGAAGCAATGCGTGACAGGCTGACATCATCCTGGAGGAGGTGAGAGTTCTATATCTTGATCTGAAAGCAGCCAGGAAAAGAGAATGTCTTTGCACTGGGCAGAGCTCGGCACTAGGAGGCCTCAAAGCTTGCCTACACAGTGACACACTTCCTCCAACAAGGATACACCTATTCCAACAAGGACACACCTCCTGATAGTGCCACTTCCCAGGGCAAAGAATATTCAAATCACCAAGTCAGAAACCAAGGACTCAGTGTGCAGAATCATGTACATAGTCTGGACTCATACAGTAGTGGGGAATGGAGTAACCCTGGGTCAAATGGCTCTGGATCCAAAGGCTACCTGAACAAAGACTGTCTTTGTTGCATAATGGGCTTGCCCTGATGAAGCCAGCACTTTTGGCAGGGGATGGTGCAGGTCTTAGACCCAGAAGAAGTATCTGGTACTTCTGAGTGATGAGTGGAAAAGAAGGGTGCTTATTGATTCAAAAATCCATCTCATCAGGCAGAGAGAAAGATGTGAGGAGAAGAGTGGCCTCACATGGCCAGCTTGGCCTGGCCTGACATGCCGGGGGCTCAATTACTCCTAGGTTTTGGCACCAAGATAATAGATTTTCTTCACAGTAGAAATAAGTCAATTCAAGTCAAATTACAAGTTTAAAAGGCAGGCATATTTGCCAGTGGGCTCCCAGGCCTTGAGACAGGAAAAACTCACAGGCAGGCTACAGTGAGGAAGGTTTTTTTTATGTATTACAGCCAAAGGAAAATGCGGTGTCTGCCACATGCCGGGCTTGTGCCCAGGTATGGTCACAGAAGGTGGGGATTTGGGTGGCTATCAAATTCAGGGGAGGGGTTTGCAACAGCTGTCGGGAATGCAGCGCTGGTCTTTCCGAGGCTTTCTAAGCAGGCAGGGTTGGAGAGAGGGGGAAGAATGGAGTTTATCAGACCATGAAGGGGTGGGGCAAGCCAGTGGCCCCAGCCAATCATTTCAGTTGGCAATGGCTGTGCTTTTGGAGCTGAATCAGGTCAGAGGTGAACCGGGGTACCATTTCACACTCAGCATTTGACCAGGGTTACCCCATTCCCACTACTGTATGAGTCCAGACTATGTACATGATTCTGCACACTGAGTCCTTTGGTTTCTGACTGGTAATTTGAATATTCTTTGCCCGTGGGAAGTGGCACTATCAGGAGGTGTGTCCTTGTTGGAATAGGTGTATCCTTGTTGGAGGAAGTGTGTCACTGTGTAGGCAAGCTTTGAGCCTTCTTAGTGCTCGAGCTCTGCCCAGTGCAGAAGACATTCTCTTTTCCTGGCTGCTTTCAGATCAAGATGTAGAACTCTCACCTCCTCCAAAAAATGCCTGTTTTGTTTTTGTTTTTTTGCGAAGTTGGCCTAGCAGTTTTGACAACTGTGCAATGAAGAAGCTCACTATGGAGAGACTGACTAACACATGCACCCATGCAGGCACACACTGCATAAGTAGTGGCTGGGATTAGGAAGGGTTTATTGTTGCAAATGGAAATCAGGTGAGGTTTGTCTCTCTACATTAGATCTGTTCTCTGTCACACTGGACAGGCATCATCTGATAGAAATAGAAACATTGGTACTTATTGCCACTTTGATGCTTTCTCTAGGAAAGAAGAGAAGGTTTTGGTATTTTTAGAACCTCACACAGCTTGCCTTATTCTTGAGACTTCCACATCTGAGCTTCAGGGAAGCCCTGCTAACATTCATGTGACCACAGCTCTGACTTAGCAGTCAAGGTGTGGACTTTCTCACTGTGAGTGTCTCCTGTCTTCTTTCAACTGCACCGCTCCTCTTCAGCTAAGCCCTGACAGATACCTGGGACCTACAGCTCTCTTGATGTTTGTCCATGCCAACAAAACAAACAAACCACTGGCAGAAATCCAGAGATTTTGAGGACAAACCTCCATCTTTGACACATCATAATCACAAATTTCTTGCCAGTCAGGTGTCGTAGTCTCCTCTCACCCTGTGAATGAACCTAGCTGGTGTCCCTTTTATCCAGACTTTTTCTTTTTGTGGAGGATAGCTCTACTCCTGTGGTGGTGACCTGTTTGGGGTCAAATATCAGATATTTATATTACAATTCATAGTAGTAGCAAAAGTACAGTTATGAAATTGCATGGAAAAGTGATATGGTTAGGGTCACACCACAACTTGAGAATTGTACTAAAGGACTCAGCGTTAGAAAGTTGAGAAACACTGTTTGACTCCCACAAGAGGCCTGTTAGCCAACAGACCACAGATATCGATCAAACCCGCATCTGCTGGACGCACACAGGGAAGACACACAACAAATCAAGACACCCTCAAAAGCATTTTCTCTGAACTTACCCTTACTGAAAATACCAGAGCATTTAAAAAGGATATTTATGTATCTCTTGAAGTCCAGGGAAGGAAGGAGGTGACATGAGTATGTCACTAAGGGGAAGACCACGGCGGTGAAGAGAATGAGGACGGTCACTGCAGAATGTGACAGTGAAGGGCTGTGCTGGGAACGAGCCCAGAGAGGGCCTTGTAACCAATGTGTCTGAAGCAAGGACCAAAAGAAGGAGAATGGGTTTCTCCTTTTAGGTCAGTGTTGGTGATAGTATGACAGTGTTTGTATTTAGTTGTCTGTGACAGCCTCCACAGCATCCCTGAAAGTGCTTCGGATCAGGTAGCAAACGCTTGGTGGCTGGGGCACAGGTGAGCGGTCAGCGTCCTGTCTCCTAACGGAAGCTCCTGCCCAAGCACTGTCTCTAGTACTGGTGGGGTCACCAGCTGCACATTCAGCAAGAGCAATGGTGATCACATGTGACAACAGAGGCAGCACCAGGAGGACAGGCTGAGACCAATAGGACGCACTGAGCAGAGGTGAAGGCAGGCTTTCTATTCCTGGTGTTTAAAATATGCTTGACCCAGGGAGTGGCACTATTAGGAGGTGTGTCCTTGATGGAATAGGTGTGTCATTTTTGGAGGAAGTGTGTCACTCTGTAGGCAGCTTTGAGGTCTCCTAGTGCTCAAGCTCCACCTAGTGCAGAACAGAGTCTCTCTTCTTGACAGCCTTCAGATGAAGATGTAGAACTCTCAGTCCTCCTGCACCATGCCTGCCTGGATGCTGCTATGTTCCTGCCTGATGATAATGGACTGAACCTCTGAACCTGTAAGGCAGCCCCAATTAAATGTTGTCCTTTATAAGAGTTGCCTTGGTCATGGTGTCTGTTCACATCAATGAAACCCTAACTAAGATACCAACTCAGGCTACAGAAATGGGCACTGTGATGAGGTGTGGCCTTGTTGGAGTAAGTGTGCCCGGCAGGGGTGGACTTAGAGATCTCCTCCTAGCTGCCTGGAAGACAGTCTGCTTCTTTGGCTTCCTTTGGATGAAGATGTAGAACTCTCAACTCCTCCTGCACTGTGCCTGCCTGGAAGCTGCCATGTTCCACCTTGATGATAATTCAACAGAACAACATACAGGGGGACAACTCCCGTGTTCAGCTGAGAATGTTGTTTAAAATGGAACTAAAGTAAAGATGTGTATGACAAGCAAAATCTGTGGATTCTATCCCAGAAGACCCACCTTTGAAAAATAGGAGAGTGTGAGAAAAAAAGAAGCTCCCACCTTGTATGCGCATGGGCAAATGCTCAAGACTGCTGGCTGTAGGTCAGCAGCAGAGGAAAGCTCATGGCTCTCACAATAAAATGGTAAAATGACTGAGAGAAGAACACAGCAGCGTGGGGGAGGTGATCAAGGGGCTGCTCTGATAGTTTCACAATTTCTTTAAAGTATTATCACAGGAAGATTAGAAATCAGTAATAAAACATACCGCAGAATGACCAAAACATTCCTAGGAAAAGATGGACAAAGATATGGTACCTCTGTGTTAGTTACATATCTGTTGTATGACAAACAACATGGGTGGAGAGACTGGAGGCATGTGGCAGGTGCCTGGAACAGAGGCCAGAGAGCACTTCCCTTTAGGCTAGAACAAAGAAGTAATTTCCGGAGGAATCTAAATTTTAGGCTAGAACAAGGAAGTAGGCTTCAGATATGAAAATGACTTTGGCTAGGACAGGGACGAAGGCTCAGATATTTTGGTCATCCCTTAGAAACAGTGTTCAGTATTGTGTTTAATGCCTTGCTTGTTCTCTCACTTTTTTTTTTGTGTTTTATTTCTTGTTGCTAGTGCTTCTTTTGTAAAAC
>JAJTUV010001026.1:600000-826534 GCA_021653895.1 Mastomys natalensis
CTTTTCTCCTGTTATCCTGGAACTTCTTCACCATTTCCCAATGTAGATTATTGGGAAAGATGCCATTTTTTATATGACCTTGACCATGGATACCTAATCCAACGTGGGTATCAACTTCAAGCTACATCAACCACGGCTGTCCCCCACTGACCTAACATTCCAGCCTGCTGTTTCACAGCTGAGTTCCAGAAAATCACCACTGTTCCGGTGACCAGATTATAAGGAAGGTTAGCTGGTGTCAACAGAACATTTCATAAATGTTAGAGATATAGAAGAAAACGTTACAAGAAGACATGAATGTGACTAAGCAGCACTGAGATGAATCAAGATATATTAGTTCACTCAAATTAAAATGATGGGCGAGCAAGGTGCCTCAGTGGGTAAAGATGGCTGCTGCCAAGCCCGACAACCTGAGCTCAATCTCCTGGACATGCATGGTAAAAGGAGAGAAACAACTCTGACAACGTGTCCTTTGACTTCTTTCTACACATGCACGCACACATGCTCAGTTAATGTAAAGTTTTTTGTTTGTTTATCTGTTTTGAGACAGGACCTCTCACCGTATCTTGCTTGTCCTTGTTATTTCAGAACTGACAAAGATCTTCCTGCTTCTACTTCCTGAATGCTAGGCTAACTCCACTCTTGGCCTAATAATTTTTTTTTTTTTTTTAAAGATCCAATTTCTCTGTATATCTCTGGCTGCTATGGAATGCTCTCTGTAGATCAGGCTGGCCTTAAACTCAGAGATCTACCTGCCTCTGCCTCCTGAGTGTTGGGATTAAAGGTATACACTACCACCACTGGCCAAAAAAAAAGAAAAAAAAAAAAAAAGAAAAGAAAAGAAAAAAGGAAAAAGAAAAAAAAAGGCCAGGCAGTGGTGGCGCACGCCTTTAATCCCAGCACTCGGGAGGCAGAGGCAGGTGAATTTCTGAGTTCGAGGCCAACGTGGTCTACAGAGTGAGTTCCAGGACAGCCAGGACTACACAGAGAAACCCTGTCTCGAAAAAACAAAAAACAACAACAAAAAAAGTAATTATGTAATACACCCTAGCTTTAGAGAAGAAATATATTCATATTTAAAAATATTAAGTCCATTTTCCATTTTTGCTTGTCACACACAATAACCTATATCTACAAGCAACAGATCACTTGATAGGAAATAATTAATGGACCACAGAGACTTCTTGAATCACTTCTAAAACCTATGAAATAACAAAACAGAAGCAGTAGGTAGAAGCAGTAAAATCCTAAGCCACATGTTGACATGAAATCCTAAGGCCTGTCTGGAGAGATGGCTCAGCAGTTAAGAGGACTGACTGCTCTTCCAGAGGCCCTAAGTTCAATTCCTAGCAAACACATGGTGGCTCACAACCATCTGTAAAGGGGTCCAATGCCCTTTTCTGGTGTGTCTGAAGACAGCTAGAGTGTACTTATATAAATAAATCTTTTTTAAAAAAACAAACAAACAAACAAACAAGCTGCTTATAATGTGACCCCATTGCCTTGTTTGAAAAAAAAAAAAAGGAAAAAGAAAAGAAATCCCAAGGTCACTGCCTTTGTCTACATTTCACCTAGCTGAAGTCACAGTTAAGAACAGCCTCATCTCAAGTTGAGCCTCGTGTCTTATGCCTGGGATCCTAGTACTTAGCAGAATGAGCTGAAGACTGTTGTGAATTCCAGAACAGAAGAGAGGAAGAAAGAAAACATTTATCTGTTTAAACAGAAGACTCTTCTTTTCTTGTGATTTAGAATAGATTCAACTGACAGAAACTAACTTTGTTCTGTCACACATTTATTCTCAGGGAAGTAGACGAAGTATAAACTAGTATTAATATTAACACTGGATTTCTAGACAAGAAAGATGTTCACACATCATCTTTGTAACTCCTCGGATATGAATCCGCACAAAGGCTAAACTGTGGAGTGTAAAGCCGTCTCAGCTGATGACTGCCCCACCAACTCAACACTTACTATCTACAAAGCCAAGCAAGACAAAGGCTCATTGCCGTTTTCATTACTAAAACTACTAAATTGGCTAAGGGCTACTGCAAAAGCCTGACAGTTTCCAAGGCAGTCAGTCTTAGACCTCCAATAAAACCTTGTTTCTATATGGCTATTACCAGTACCTCAAATAGAAACATGGCCAGCTCTTGTCCTGATTTAAATTCTGCAATGGTTCCCCAGGAAACAAAAAAACTCTCAACGCCATACCACAGAATAGCAGGCCCTTTGTGACCAGATCTTTTCTCACCTTTTCTGCTGTGTGCAGTTCTGTGTGATTATCACACTTGGCCGTTATTATCAGGTGCTCTGTTGTTAAATCACATTAGCCTGTAGTAAGTCCCATGAGTGCACATGATCCTGTGGCCTGGCCAGTAACAGCTCTTCTCTAGGCACAGAATACACTAGGAATGTCACTTTATTCCTAGTCTTTAGTCTCAGGCTGTTTTCATTTCCATAGGAAACCTTCCCAAATACTCAAATTAGTCAGACATCTTACACTAGCACTGTTACTTTTCACAGTTCACAATTACAAGCTACATTTCCCCACCCTGCTGAAATGAACCTAGGGCCTCACAACATGCTAGGCACTATGTAATCCATGAGTTATACAGTCCCAGCGCCACTAGCTTTTGGGCTAGTATCATAAGGGTAGGGGCTATCTGCTTTGCTTATCATTTTATTCCTGGTGACTCAAACAGAGTATGCAAACATTAATAGGCAACCAAAAAGGATTCCTTCATCAATTGTAATAAAAGGTGTAATTCCATGGGATTGTGTCAAACTGACAAGCTTTTCTAATACAAAAGTCAACAGAGTGAAAAAACAACCTGCTGAATGAGAAAAAAAAAAAAAATTCAAACTATTTAATCAACAAGGGATCGGTATCCAGAGTATATGAGGAACT
Organism: Mastomys natalensis; assembly: GCA_021653895.1. Lineage (NCBI taxonomy): Eukaryota > Metazoa > Chordata > Mammalia > Rodentia > Muridae > Mastomys > Mastomys natalensis. The sequence goes on from JAJTUV010001026.1 coordinate 602,909, forward strand.
CAACAAACAAAAACAAACAAACAAACAAACATCCTGAGAAAAAAATAGGTAAGTGATTTGACAGACTTTTTTCTTTTGGCGGGGGGTGGGGTGCAGGGGAGACAGTGTCTCACTCTGAAGCCTTGGCTGGGTAGCCTAAAACTCAGAGACCTGTCCACCTCTTCTTCTCAGTGTTGGGACTATGGGACTAAAGTGATAATGTGTGTCACTAAATGACACTGTGTGTCACTACTTTCAGCCCTGACAGTTTTCTGTTTGTTTATTTTTGAGACAGGGTTTCTCTGCATATCCTTGGCTGTCCTGGAACTCACTCTGTAGACCAGGCTGATCTTGAACTCAATAGAACTGCCTGTCTCTGCCTCTGGCAGTTCTTAAAAGAAGACATGTAGAGGCTGCATCAATTCCTTCTGACTATGACAGGACATAGGACCAAATGTTATATTACCACTAAAAAATAAGAAAAATTCTTAATTTCTAATCACAACTGATGATGGACTTTAGAAGACTGCAGTCCCTATACTGTCATTTGTTTATGTGTATGTCTGTCTTTGGTATATGCATGTGAGTGTACCTTGAAGGTCAGAGGTCTATGCTGTCCTTTTCTATTGTCCTTATTTTCTGAGACAGTGTTTCTTATTGACTGGCTAGACAGTGAACCCTTGGAATGTGCATGACCACACCCTCCCAATGCTGTGGTTATAGGTACACCTGGCTTTTTTATACAGGTGCTGCTGTCAGAACTCAGACCTTCAGGCTTCCAAAATAAGCACTTTACCCACCAAACATTGACCCATATTGCCTTTTTTTTTCTTATGTGTGTTTAAGTAAGAGGACCATTTGTGGGAGTTGGTTCTCTTTCATTATGTGGGTGTCAGGGTTTCATTCATATTGCATTTCTTATATTAGCAGTGTCTTAGTTTCATTTTCTTCCACTGTCACATTGTACCTGTAACCAGGAACCAAGAAAGATGAATGCTTCTTCCTTTCACTCAGCTCCCTTTTCCCACTTAGACAATCTAGGATTCCAGCCAGGGAATATGCTACCCACAGTGGGAAGGTGTTCCCATCTGGATTACAGATCAAGCTGACAACTGAGATTAACCATTATAAGCAGGTACTCTCAAATATCACTGCAATAGTTTAGCTACGGCTTGTTCCCTAATGGTTCATATGCTGGAGGCTTGAACCCAGTCCATAGTATAGAAAAGAGTGGGGCATGGTTCTGCATGCCTGGAATCATTCCTGTTCTTTGAAAGGTGGAAGCAGGAAGACCAGCAATCACAAGACCTGTCTCAGCTATAGGACATACAGAGATTGATGGCAGCCTCAGCTACAGGAGACTGTCTAAATAAAACAAAACAAAACCAAACCAAAACAACAACAAAAAACGGTATAGAAAGGTAGCTGGAACTTTAAGGGGAAGGACCTCACAGAAGGTCCCTGGGTCATGATCACCTTCAGAATGGATTAATGTTGGTATCACAGAGCAAATGACTTCTGAATGAGTACATTCTCAAAAAAGCCTGCTTCTGGATTTGAACATTCTCACAGGCTCCTCTTCTGAATCTTCACCATGCTGTGACACTGTCCTCATCAGACACTGGGGCTATGCTATTTGCAGTTTCTAGTTTCTAGCCACCAGAAGCACAGACCAAATGAAGAACCTCTTTTGGGGGAGTGGAGTAAGGGTTGAGACAGGGTTTTACTTATATAGCACTGGATGACCTGGAGCTTAATAGGTAAACCAAGCTGGTCTCAAACTCATAAAGACCCACCTGCCTCTGCCTTCTGAGTACTGGGATTAAAGGTGTACACCACCACCCCTACATAAAGTACCCAGTCTTAGATACTTTATTAAAGCCACTCAGAATAAACTAGGAAAATCAAAAATCTCATTAATGTTAGAAAGCTATAAAAAGGTCTCAGAAAATGAAGTGCAGAAATTCACCATCTGCAGCAAGCAATTAAACAATTAATCACAGTTTAATAAGGTAATCTTGCTAGGTATGGCAGCACATAACTGCAGCCAGAAGAATCAACAGCTTGGGCTACATGGTAATGAATGAATGAATGAGTTTGTTTGCTTTTGTTTTGTTTTAGAGACAGGGTATCTCTAAATACCTCTAGGCTGGCTCTGAATTCTTGAGCTCAAGTGATCCTCCTGTCTTGATCTTCCACGTTCTAAGTAAGGGGTGTACCACCAAGACGGGCAACAGAGGTATCATAAGCCAATGTGAGACTTCTGAAATTATAGCAGCTGTTTACCTTTTTCCGTGCCCGAGAATATGGAGATGATTTTGTTCCTGGGTTTTTTTTCCTCTGGAACAGAAGGCAAAGGTTTCAAACTGTGATTGGCTGATAAAGGATCTTTTCCTCCGGTGCTAAAAATGGTACTGCTCATTCGCACTGGAGGTGCTGGGGCTTGTCTTCTAGCTCTCCGTTATCAGACATGATTCCAAATTATGAAACGGCCTGAAAGAGACAACCCCAAAGCATTCAATTAATTACAAGGTTAAAGATAGCACAGAGAGCAATTATCCCCACCACAGCTGCAAATTAGAAAGATGTGATCCAGTTAGTGACATTTGCAAAATTTGGATAAATGATAAAAGATAAAACAAATTTCATAAAACCAACTCCACTAAATAGCCACAGAAATGTCTGAAGAACATGTTCACACTAACTCTCATTACAAGCAATTTACCTAATGATCCTGAAATGACTCCAAAATATAGTTTGTGTGTTGCCTCATTTTCATCACCATGATACAAACTAAAATCACCTGGGAAGAAGAAAAACTCTTAGCTAAGAAACTGTCTCCATCAGACTGGCCTGTGGATCAATCTGTGGGTGGTTTCTTGGCTAATGACTGATGCAGGAGGGCCCAGCCCAATGCTGACAATGCCACCCCTGGGTGGGTCCTGGGTCATATTAGCAAGCAAGCTGTGCAAGGCACAGGGATGGAACAAGCTAATAAGTAGCATTCCTCATGGTTTCTGCTTCAAGCTCTTGCCTTGGCTTTCCCTGATAATAGACTGCAATCTCTAAGCCAAATTAACATTTTCCTTCCTCAGGCTGGTTTTAGTCAGTGTTTTAATTTTTATTTTAAAATTTTCATGTAATATCAGTGTTTCAACACACCATTAGAGAAGCAAATTAGAACAATTTGAATTTTTTATGATTTATTTCTATTGTATGTGCTGTTTTGCCTGTGTGTGTGTGTGTGTTTGCACTGGAGTTGCAGACAGCTGTTAACTGCCCTGTGGCTACTGGAAATCAAACCCAGGTCCTCTGCACCAGCACTGCTCTCATGCACCAAGCCATCTCCCCAGCCCGTTTGTTCTAAGGAATCAGACCTAAACTTGTACAGCTCCTCCTGCCTCATAAATGCTAGGATTACAGGAAGGGCACACCACATAATACGGCATCTTAAGAAAAACAGATTTCTGAAGAGGAACAATGTCTCTCGAGCAGCCACACTGGATATCTCTGCTAGGTCTACTGTTAGAAGCAGAGATCAGATGACTGAGTGTTTGGCTCTCCTTTATATCTTATTTACGTACACACATTCACAGGAAGACCAGAAACTGATAAAGGTGTCTTCCTCAATCACTCTAGACCTTGAATTTTTCAGAGTTTCTCATTGAAGCTTGAACTCAACAACTGCCTTGACTGGATGACTAAGCATGCCCCCAAGGGTCCTCCTATTTCTACCTCCCTAGTGCTGTGATTATTACACCTAGCTTTTTTATATAGGTGCTGGGGACCCAAGTTCAGGCTGTTATTTGTACAACAAACACTTTGTTGACTGAGCCATCTCCCCAGATCCAGTTCTTTAGCTCACTATTTATGTTTAGAGCACTGACTGGTGTTTTGCCTGCATGTATGTCTGTTTGAGAGTGTCAGAATATGTTATAAACTAATCATGTGGGTGCTGGGAATTCTATTAACCTCTGACCACTGAGCCATCTCTCTAGACCCCAGTTCCTCAGCTCTTAAACCTGACAACCAACACTTCTTTAATCTGACTGGATGCACAAGAGCCTTGTGATTGATTTTAATTTAGTCTTTCAAATGAACATTCCTAAAATAATGTGCCACTAATCAGAATTGATGAAATGGAAATGAAAATACAAAGAATCAATGAAATGAAAATTGGTTGTTCTCTGAAAAGAGTAAGATGACCAATAAACTCTTAGCCAAACTAACCAAAAAAAAAAGTTTAAAGTTAAGAGACAAAAAGACATTATAACAAAGATCAATGAAATTCAGAAAATCATAAGGACATACCTTAAAAACTTACATTCCACTAAATTGTAAAATCTAAAAGAAATGACGAATTTCTAGATGCAGATAGCCTACTATAATTAAACCAGAATAAGATAAATAATTTAAGTAGATCTGTAATAAGCAATGATATTGAACAGAACCCTTCTAACTAAGCAAAGTTCAGGCCCAGATTAGAATTAAAGACATCTTCTTTCTCTGCTCGAATTTCAGTAGCACTTCAAGTCTTAGCTAGAGACAAGAGATCAGTAGTTTTCTGACAGGTTGACAGTAAACATCCTGAGAAAGAAGGGAAACAACCCCATAATTGCACACTGCCTCAAAATCAAAACAAAATACACAGTGGAATAAATCCAACCAAAGAAGTAATAGACCACCAAAATGAAACCTTTAAAACATCAAAGAAATTGATGACACTAGAAGATGGAAAAAAAAAAAACCTACCACACTTTTGGATTAGTACAATTAATATTATAAAATGGCCACCTTACCAAAAGCAATCTGCTGATTCAAGGCAATCATCAAAATTCCAATGCCACTTCTAACAGAAATAGGTAAAAGAATCTTAAAGTTAACAAGGAAGCACAAAGACACAGGTAGTCAAAGCAATCCTTAGCAAAACTAAGAATGCTGAAGGTAACACCATACCTGACTTCAGTTTACACTCTAAAGCCATGGTAACAATGACAGCATGGTACTGGCACAAAAACAGACATCCAGACCAGCTGAACAGAAGACTCAGATATGAAACCCCACAGCTACAAATACCTGATTTTTGACAAAGATGTTAAGAATACACATTGGAGAAAAGGTAGCCTCTTCAACAAATGGTGCTAGGAAATCCGGTTGTTCATATATAGAAGAATTAGATCTTTATGTCTCACAAAAATCAACTTGAAATGTATCAAAGATCTTACTGTAAGATCGAAAAATTGAAACTGCTAGAGGGAAAATGACAAAACACTGGCATAGGCAAGGAGGCTCTGAACAGGGCCCTTAAATTCTGAAACTGCTAAAGGAAAAACTAGGGCAAACACTTAACACTGTTCTGAATGAACTCCTCTCACTCAGGAAATAAGGTCAACAAACGACAAATGGGACATCATGAAATTAAAGCTTCTGTACAATAAAGGAAATAGTTAATCAAGTGAGAGACAGCCAGATAATAAGGGGAAACCTTGGCTAGCTATATAGCTCAGAGAGGTTTAATATCACACAAGTGTATTCAGCCTTCACTAATGCAACACAGTATCTATCATCTACGAAGGAAACAACTAAATCACACACATACAAAGCCAAAAAAAAAAAAAAAATCTCGTAATATTTGAACTAAGTTTAATATTTTGTTTTGGGTCTCTTTCTATCCATGTGGCCCATGAACTGCAAGCTGGACATACCTGACAGAATAAACAAAGAACTAAAAAACAAAAACAAAAACAAAACAAACCCTAAATAACAACAACAACAACAACAAAATCAAGCATCACAATTAATGGGCTAATGAAATTAACAGACAGTTCTCAAAAAATAAAAACCTGAGGGGGTGGCTCAGTAGGTCGTGGTCCTTACACCCAGGCCTATCACTTTGATAGACTCCTATAAAGTGACAAGAAGAGAACTGAATTCTAACCTTGCCCTCTGGCACTATGGCATTCACAAACACATGGACACAAAACAAATCTGAAATACAAACAGCAATAAATACATAAAGAATACCCAATCTCAATAAACCATCAGGGAAATGCAAATAAAAGCTAGGCTGAGATTCCAGCTTAATGGTAGTAGAATGGCAGTCACTAAGGGAACAAGTAACAATAAATGCTATTAAGGAGTCCAAAGAGAATGCTAAGCATTGCTGGTGGGAGTGTAAACTAGTTCTGTTATTATGAAAGTAGTGGTAGAGGTTCCCCAAAAACCTAAAACAAGAACTTCTGTAAGCCCCAGGTATATCACTGATGGTTTTGCCAATAGACTCTAAGTCAACATATCACAGAGACACTAGAAGGCCAGTGCTCACTGCAGCACTATTCAAAGGAACTACACCATGGCATGGACTGTAGGCATCCAACAAGAGAATCAGGGAAGTCTGAGCTATCTGTGAATAAGTGTGTAAAGGGACAAAAGGAACCAACAGGAAAGGCAAGAAAGAGGGAGCACAGAGGGAGCACAGGGCATTGTAGGAGTCAAAGACTCAAATACAACAATATTCTTGCACTAAAACTTACAGATGTGTTATGGATACAAGAGTCAGTCTCTGAACATCTGAAACAGGAAACCTGACTAGTCTGAGTACAGTGATAAAGTTAAATGTATAGCATGCCCAAGAATCATTGTGGCTGTAATTCAAGACTCTGTCACCTTTGAATGCCCCGCTAAGATAGACAGGTGACATCTCTCATAGCTAACTTGGTGGACATTTTAACTCCACTTGCATACATGTATAGATATATAATCTGTCTTTATATTTAAAAAAAATCGTGTGTGTGTGTGCCTGTGTACCTGCCTGTATGAGTATATTCTGCCTGTGTGGGGGTGTCTGAGGTGGCCAAAGAAGACATCTGTTCCACTGGAGCTGGGGTTACTAGAGGTTGTGAATCACCTGATGTAAATGCCAATAACTTTGTCCTCTTGAGGATAACTGATAAGCTATCTCTCCAGTCCCCTTGTCTTTGTTATTTAATCTTCTTGAGAGTGTGTGTGTGCACACATATGGAGGTCAGAGGGTAACTTCATGTATGAGCCCTTGCTTTCCACCATGTTTTGAGCCAGGGTCTCATTTACTGCTGTGCATGGCAGGCTAGCTGGCTCATGAGTTTCTGAAGAAGTCTCCTGTTTCTATCTCCCATCTTCTTACAGGAACACCAGGAATATGTGCTACTATATCTGGCTTTAGATGGGTTCTGGGATCCAAGTTCAGGTCCTGACACCAGCTTGGTGTTTTTACCTGCTAAGCCATCTCTCCAGCCCTATTTTTGCTTTTAAATCATCCATCCATCCATCCATCCATCCATCCATCCATCCATCCATCGTGCACATGAAGGAGCGTGTGTAGGTTAGAAAACAACTTGAGACAGTGAATTTGCTCTTTTCTGTATGGGTCCTGAGGATCAGACTCAGGTCATCAGGCTTGGAGGCAGCTACCCTGACCAGATGAGCTCTAGTCTGACTTACAAAAACCATGGAGTACAGCAGTAGAAGATCTCTACCTTACATAAATTCTGATGTAAAAGTATATATATTAGAAAACCAAACAACTCCTCAGTAAACAAGGTATTGAATGGTTATTGGATCTTGATCTTTTATGAAAAAACTTTTACTAAATAAATGAGGCCAACAAAATCCACACCAATTTAAATAATCTTATTTTCAAGTTACTCAAAATTCTAGGACTTGGGGTAAAACCAGCTCCCATTGAGAAAAACTGAACTGCCAACATTAAATAACTTCCCTCTAAATCTTGAACTTTTATTTCTTTCAGAGAGACATCAAATGCTACTTGTTCTGGACGTTCTTTGACATAATTATCTGCCACATTATAGCATGTCATCAAAGTATGAAGCTTTTCCTAAAACATGCACACAGATCTAAAACTAGTGCACATGAACGCCAAGTCCAACAAAAAACTCCTGAAACAGCAAAGAATATCCAACCCTTACATAAATCCTGAATACAGAATAGAGATCCTATAACTCTGATAAGTGGTGGTGGCTCACGCCTTTAATCCCAGCACTTGGGAGGCAGAGGCAGGCGGATTTCTGAGTTCGAGGCCAGCCTGGTCTACAGAGTGAGTTCCAGGACAGCCAGGGCTACACAGAAAAACCCTGTCTCAAAACAAAACCAAAAAAAAAAAAAAAAAAAGTATGTATGTTAGAAAACCAACATTCCTCATGCTTTTCTCTATACTAATCCAGTGTGCTGGATGACTTCTGGCACTGAATTATAACTGCGACAATTAGTCAATGACTTATGTCACTTTCCTCCCCAAGTTCACTCAGCCAAAGGGCAAGGACTGTGCATCTTAGACAAGACTGCTTGCTGACTGACTTGTGTGGACCATGCTCTATTCCCCAGTGAAGCCTATCCTTCCTGAATGTAGTCGTCATTTTCTCACACAACAGTTCACTAGACACAGATAAAGCATGCCATATTAGCAGGATTACCTTTGAAAAGCTTTGTACTTGCCACTCACAGCTGACTTATGACCTTAGTCTCTTTCCCACAAAGCAGCTTTTTGTGCACTGCTTCTATAGACAGTGTAAAGTGTCTGAAAAGAGCCTAATAAGGTCCTGATGAAACCCTTTTATCTTATATTTTAGACAAGAACAATAGACACAAAAACAAGTCACAGGATTGGAGATGGAGCTTCATTGGTAGTAGAGTGCTTGCTTAGTGTGCAAAACCCTGGGTTCAATTCCTAGTACTATACTAACCGGACAAAGGGGTGCATGCATCATCCTACCACAGAGAGGTTGGAGGCAAGTTCAAAGTCATCCTTGGATGCATGAAAAGTTGCAAACAGCCTGAGATACATGAGACCCTGTCCCCAAACCAAGTCAAACTAACTTCATAGTAAAATGATAATGTAGCCTATATTCTGTTTTACCACTACTCAGAAATGCTGTATGAAAGTACTGCTTCTCTACAATCTGTTCACTCTTTGATACTTTTCAGTAACAAACACGTAGGCAAAACAAAAAGTGTACCCAAACACACTGTACTCTTTAACAGGCCCATTGTTTAACTGTGATGAACGTCAAACACAATCAATTCCTCAACTGTGTACCTAAGAAGATCAGAGGTAGCTAAATACACAACAGAAATAAAGAAGTGGTGTCTGGAATCAGTCAGTCTAACTAGTGAAATTAATTTATTATTATCTACTGGGATCAACTGTGGCACAGAAGTGAAAAACACATTACCAGAAAACATGGTTCATGATTCAAAATTGTACTTAAAATTTATGTGTTTTAAGGAGATTAATAGAATAATACTGACCAGAACTCTAATAATCTCTTCATAAGCTGACACATCACATCCCAAACCTTAAGACTCTCTGTGAGCATAAGTACAGATGAAAACAAGCCCAAACTACCTGCAAGTGCTGCCACACACTGAGACAGAGGCACCCACACTGGAGAGGAAGTGATGTGTCCACCAGAAAGTACACCAGTCAGAACATCAGGTCAAGAAGGCAAAACTCCAAAGCAAAGACTTGATGCAGAGAGGTGTGGAAACACAGGGAGGACTGGTAAGGAACAAAGGAAGTGAAACTGCACCGAACTCAGATAAACACAAGTTCATGGGACTGATCAAAAGATTTATGTCATGGGGCCAGGGAGATGGCTCAATGGGCAAAGATACTTTCTGTCAAGCCTGACAACCTGGTTCTTTCTCTCTCCAGAATCTACATGGTAGAAAGAATACCTACACCTACCTACAAATTTTCCTCTGACCTCCACACATATACATACACAAATTAAATAAATGTAAAAGCAAAAGCTTCAAAAATATAGTACACAAACAATGCTAGTAAATAAAATGAGATTTTAGTGAATCCAAAAACAAACTGAAAATAGATACTCTAAAGAGTGAGTGGGTCCAGCACTTGGGAGGCAGAGGCAGGTGGATTTCTGAGTTCGAGGCCAGCCTGGTCTAGGGAGTGAGTTCCAGGACAGCCACGGCTATACAGAGAAACCCTGTCTTGAAAAACAAACAAAACAAAACAAAAAAGAGTGAGTGGGTCATTTATTACAGTCCACTAATTTTCACCGATGTTTGACTAAACCTACTATACTTCTACTTTGATGGGAGCCAGAAGGGATAAGCAACAAAACCAGATTTTGCCTAAGTCTGAAAGCTTAAGTTCCTTTCACATTAAGAGGATCTAAAAAGCTATAGTCTACAGGGACAAATCAAAAAGAAATCTCTTTGGGTATAAAAGACAAAACAAGACAAACAACAACAACAACAAAAACCTTAACTAGTGAGCCTTGTCATAGTAAAAGGGGGAAAAAAATCCTAACCTCAACCCTCCTTTGCTTGCTGTGTAGTCAAGGCTGGCCTTGAACTTTCCATCTTCCTGAACACTGAGGATGCAGAGGTGAACCACCACACTCAGCTCTAAATGCATTTTAATAGAGTAAACTCAACCTGTGGAATATATTTCATTTGGAAGTATTCTCTGAGTCAAAACAAACCAAACCAAACAACAAAAACAACCCAGTATAAAATCTTTTCAGGAAATATGAGCTTTAACAACTCTTACCAACTAATACTCAGGGATACATACATTTGGCAACAGTGTCTGGTGTGGCCCAGGCTGACATGAAACTTGCTATTTGTGAAGGATGATGTTGAACTGTTTAGGGATAGAGTCTCAACATTTAGCTCTCAAAGTCAAGTGCTGGGATTAAAGGCATAGTCAACAAGCCTGGCAACTTCAAACTTCTGTCTTCCTGCCCCCATCTTCCAAGTGCTGGGATTACAGGTGTGCTTGACCATGGCTATTTTTTAAGGTTTATTTTTTGTGTATAAATGTTTGCCTGCATGTATATGTATGTGTGCTCCATATACACCTAATGCTGGTGGAGGTCAGGGGGCATCAGGTCCCTGGATCTGGAGTTACAGACTGTTGTGAGCTGCCATGTAGGCGGCAGGAACTGAAATGTGAGGATGAACAAAACTAACTTGAGTAGTGACTACTAACTTTCATCTTCTCTTTACACATTCAATGATAACTACAATGGGAACTTTCTGCATTGCGTATTAAACATACTGACCAAATTATGACATTGCCACTATATTACCTAATACGATATATCCTGTTTCCTCTCCTGAGCTCTACTCCCTGTGGGAAGACACTAACTTTATAGGTTTGCAGAGGGAGGATGGAAAGGCTCCCAACATAGTCAGGAGGCAGAGACAAAGCGCTAGTTCTCAGCTTTCTCTCTTTCTCCGTTTAATTCAGTCTAGGATCCTAGCCTATGGAATGGTGGTATCCAGAGTTAGGATGGGTCTTCCCACAACACACCCAATCTAGATACCCCCTCACACACATGCACAGAGTCACAATCCTGTCAGGGTCACAACCAATGTTAACCATCACACCATCTAAATTTCTATTACCAAATTCTTTTGTCTCCAAGTAAGTGTTATTGATCACAAATGATTACCTATAAGATTCAAGGAAAGGTTAAAGACTATCATTAATTGAATGGGCTTTTTTTTTTCTTTCCCCAAGACATGGTTTCTCTCTGTAGCCCTGGTTGTCTTGGAACTCACTCTGTTGACTAGGCTGGCCTCAAACTCAGAGATCTGCCTGTCTCCACTCCCTGGTGTGCACCCACCATCTGGCTGAGACTAGCTTGGCTGAAACTATCATTTATAATAACATTAGAAACAGAAAAGTTCCTAGGTCACATATATCCCTACTTTGATACTTTGAATGGGTAACATCATTCAATGGACACTGCAAGTTTACGAGCCCCTGACTGAGCCATCCTGACTCTTACTACACATTGACTGTCGTCAATCCAGCTCAACAGCAACTTCACTAAGCTGGACATCAAATATACTACAACCCCATGCTAAAACTAGTCTTCCTGGAACTAGAAGCCTGTTGAGAACAATACATTTTGTTCACTGTTTAACTTTAACATCTAGAAAGACTCCACGGTGCCTATGAACTCAGTGGGGTGCCCTGGAGTCTACGCATGGCTTGGGAACTGTGGGCTTATAACATGTCTAAAAGGAGAAAATGTACTTAAAAACATTAAAGCCTTAGGTGGAAAGAGATATTCATGTTTATGAATTTAGTCAAAATTATAAAGAATTGACAACTCTCAAACTGATCTACAGATTCATTACAATCCTCATCAATTCTATGACGCCTTTGTGAAACAATGAGACCAATTCTAAAACATATGGAAGACCAAAGGCCCAGTATGCCTTGGAAGAATAAGTATATGGATATATAATTATGTTTAGCTTATCCTAATAGGAAAATATTTTATATTATAAAATCAGTTTTTGATACTGCATTACTTGGAGCTTTTCAGATCCTCTGGGTTCATCTTGCTCAAGCTACTACTCCAGAAAACAGCTTTTTATTGAGGTCCGGAACAGCATAGTAACAATGCACAACACTGCCATGTTATGTTGCACCCACACATACAGCATCTAGTGGCACACACTGTGTTGGATGGGACAATGCAGGAGCTCTCGGTTACACTTCCCTTTAGCCCCTGTTACTCCTTCCAGGCTTCACTTCCCTTTCCTCACACTTCCATTCTCCAGGAATCTACTTCCTAATAAGGTAAACTTACATAAGCCCTCTGTCTCACCCTCCACTTAGAGGGATCGAGGCAAAGGAACAGGTCTACATCTACTACACACAAACTAACACTCTCTCTGTTTGTCTCTCTCTGTCTCTCTGTCTGTCTCTCTCTCTCTCTCTCTCTTCATATATATATATATATATATATATATATGATATATTAAACACACACACACACACATATACATATACACACATATATACATACACATATATGTGTATATATAAATACTTCAAGCTAAAGACTGAATGTGACAGTCAAAATTCTTTAAATGATTATAGAATATCTTTACATAGGAGACTGTCTTACAACACAGACAGCACTTCCTAGAAAATTAATGTACAGTCTCCACAAGAGAATCAAAGCAACAAGTTGGTTGATATTTAAAAGAAAGATTTTTAAAATATACTTTGGGTTAAAAAAAAAAAAGAGATAAAAGAAAAGAATCTAAGAAATGGGACTGGAGAAATCTGAGAAATGGCTCAGCAGTAAGAACACTGGGTATGACTCCAAGCACCCACTTGGCAGTTCACAACTATCTGTGACTCCAATTTCAGGGCATCCAATTCCCCTTCCTCTAGCCTTCTAGGATGTCAGGCACACACTCGGTATGCACACACACATGCAAGAATTCATGCAGACATATAAAACAAAAACAAATAAATCTTAGTAAGAATCCAATAAATAATAAGCAAACAAGTAAATATGACCAACCTCAGACATTACAGAGATGTAAATAGGCCACCAGCAGATACTACTTTATGCTGTCAATATTGACAAGAATAAGGAGACTAGCTGAGGTAGGAGTGGTGGCACATGCCTCTAACTCTAGCAGTTGGTAAGTGGAGGCAGGGGCATCAGAACTCAAGGCCAACTTCAGCTACATAGCAAGCTGAGAGACAATACAAGACAACACGTGGTAGGAGTCTGCTTGAGGCAGAGGAGGGGGAATCTCAGTAAATTCAGTAAGTAAGGCCAGCCTGATCTACATAGTCAGTTTCAGGACAGCCAAAACTACACAGTGAGACCGTCTCAAAAGAAAAACAAAACAAAACTTTGAGACATAACAGTGGTACAGTTGATGAATGGCATTTTGAGGCACTTTCTACCTCTGGTGTTCATACAACATATTTTACATACCTTCACTGACAGATTTTCACATAGACAAAGGTGACTATTACATTTTCTAAAGCCAGGCACAGTGGAGCATGCCTGTAGTGGCAACTGCTTCAGAAGCTAAAGTAGGTAGATTACAAGTTCCAGGTCTGCAATGATTCACTGCAATGAACATTTGCAAGTGAAGATGTATGGACAGGGGGTATACCATGGCTTCCACGATGAGATGTTTTCTGTACTTGTTTTGTTTTATTTGTATGTATGTGTATTATTTTAGGGGGAAGTAGCAAGGGTGGAGGGCTGATATGAGAGGACAAGGGGATGAGTGGGACTGGGGTATATAATGTGAAACTCACAAAACAAGATTAAAAACAAGCAAGCAAGCAAACAAAGTTTCAGGTCAGCCTGAGCTATATAATGAGATACCTGTTTTCTTAAACAAATATTTTTTTAGATTTATTTATTTTAAGTATCTGAGTACACTGTCACTCTCTTCAGACACACCAGAAGAGGGCATGGATCCCATTACAGATGGTTGTGAGCCACCATGTGGTTGCTGGTAACTAAACTCAGGACCTCTGGAAGAGCAGTTGGTGCTCTTAACCACTCTTAACCGCTAAGCCATCTCTCCAGCCCAATACACCTGTTTTCATTTTGATATTTTTATTTTATTTCTTTGCCCAAAGGTGTATGCCGCTATACCTGGAATAATAATAATTTTTTTTTTTTTTTTTTTTTTTTTAAGGAGAAGAGGGCTAGAGAGACAGCTGATGGTTAGGAGCACAAGCTGCTCTCCCAGAGAGGTTGATTCAAGTCCCCCATCCACATAAATAACTCCAGTTTTAGGGGATCACATGTCCCTCCTCTGGTCTCCATGGGGACAGCAATGTGCAGACGTCTATGCAAGAAGAACACCATACATATAAAATAAAAATTATTTTAATTTATGAAAAAATGACTAGGCTCTGCAGAATATACTAGTATTTCTAAAACAATTTTTAAAAGTTCTAACTCAGTAGCCGGGCAGTGGTGGGCACGCCTATAATTGCCGCGCTTGGGAGTCAGAGGCAAGTGAATTTCCGAGTTCGAGGCCAGCCTTTGCTGCACAGTGAGTTACGGGACAGCCAAGGCTATAAAGAGAAACCCTGTCTCAAAAACCAAAAAAAAAAAAAAAGTTCTCTGTCCCTAAAGGCATTGCAGGTGTGGTGCTGTGTCACATGTGTGTCAGTAGGTGACAGGAGAAAGGCTATGTCTACACTCAGTGTTCTGACATATGAACATCTGCATGATTAGTAGCCTAACATTTCCTAAAAAACCGAGCCTGAGATGACTATCCTGTGCCAGGGGACAAGGACAGGGAGCTTGCCTGAGATGACCTTTAATCTGGTGCTGGGCAGGCCTTGGGAGGGCAGTTCATATCCAAGGTAATCCCTGCCTGTTACCAGTGCATGGGCAGGGCATAGCACTCCTCAGACAACCCCAGACACCCAGAGACCCCATGCACCACTAAGAGGGGCAGGTAGGCAGTGGAAAGATGGAAGAGAAAGAGAAACAGAAGGACACAGGCACAATGAAGAGAGGCAGAACTAGAGCCTTGACGGTAGTAAGGAACAGCCTGATGTCGAGTAGCTGGTGATGCCACCTGAGACTATAGTGGGGGCCTAGCCTGTGCTGCCACTAAGGGCCATATCTGGGTCCATGGCCCTGCAGCAACAGAGGTCTGTTACCACCAGAAGCCAGGCTCATGTCCCTGGTCTGGGTTGCTGCTTAAGGGCATACTGAAGGCAGGGCAAAACTGACCCCACTCCTTATCTGGGTATCATGGGAGAGTTGGCTAGGGGCGTGAGAACAGAAGAGCTGACCCTGCCCCTAGCCAGCTGTAGTACTGGGGAGAGCAGGCTCTGAACATTTTGGGAGCTGGAGGTGTGCTGACTCATGGGAGAGCTGGCCTGGTCACTGGTCCCCCATGTTGTGGCATGGACAAGGGAGAGATACCCTCCTACCTTCTCTGCCCTTATCACCTGTTGCAGGTGGGAGACCTGGCCCTGGTATTATGAGAACAGGCCCTGACCCTCTCAAAAACCTGTAGCACTTGAAATAGCAGGCCCTGCATCTTGCCTGGGCAGTACAGAGAGTTGACTCTGATGTGTTTGGGAGGGACAAAGGCAAGCTGGCCAGAAGGCAGGAGTGTAGGAAAGCTAGCTGCAGTATGGTGACATGGGCAAGGGAGAGATGCCACCTAAGATCACTCGTTAGGAGAGGTCATCAGAGCCGGGTGGTGATGGCGCATGCCTTTAATCCCAGCACTTGGGAGGCAGAGGCAGGTGGATTTTTGAGTTCGAGGCCAGCCTGGTCTACAGAGTGAGTTCCAGGACAGCCAGAGCTATACAGAGAAACCCTGTCTCGAAAACAAAAACAAAAAAGGAGAGATCATCAGAGCGGGAGAGCGGGCCCTGTCCTCCACCTGCTGGGAAGAGCACTCACCTGCGTAGCACAGTAGAGCTGGCCCTGGACTTGGAGATTATAGGTGAGTTAACCCTGCGGCTAGGAGAGCAGGAGACCCAGTCCTACCTCTTGTCTGTTGGGTGGTGGTGCAGATGAGGGAGAGATGCCCCAGTGTCATGAGAGTGGGAGAACTGGCCATGGCCCTCACCAATTGTAACATTCAGGAGAGTGGGCCCTGTACCTCACCTGGGCAGCAGGGTAGAGTTGGTTCTGGTTGGGGGAGGGAATATGCTGGTGAGCCTGCCTGCAGGGAAGCAGGGGACCAGAGCAGAGCCAGTAGGCTGACCAGCTCAGATACCTCTCAGACCCAGATCCAGGGCTTTGAGTTGGCCCACCCCAACATCTACCCCACTGAATAACTGCTGGAGTGTATGAAGGAATCAGCCTTACAGATCCAAAAATATAGGAGCTCCATGATACAGAGCAACAAACAACAGGATATCCTTAAGGATCTCCTCAGAGGAGTCTTAATGAGATTCTAGTATTGATAGACTAGCAGAAGCCAAAGGCCTCGTACCAGACCAATGAGTCACTGCAAAAAGCCATTTTTGTGAGAAAAGAAATATGGACAAAAGGTTATACTGTAGGACACACTGTAGCTTCCACAACAGGTATTTTCTCTGTTGAGGGGTAGGTTGCAAGGGTAGAGGGTGGGTACAAGAAGAGGGAGAGATGATGGGATTGGGGTGCACGATGTGAAACTCACAAAGAACCATTAAAAAGCTTTTTAAAAGTTCTAAAAGTGACTTGAATGATGATGGAAGTATCACTGGAATAAGCACACAGCATTGGAGAGCGGCTACTTTAGAAAGTGACAACACCACTTACAGATTCTGCAATGATCTAGAAAAGAGTCGTTTTTACGATTTTATCTTTCTTTTTTCTTTGCGACATGGTCTGACCATGTAGCTCTGGGTGTTCTGGAGATCACTACATAGACCGAGCTGTCCTCAAACTCATAGAGATACACTTGCCTCTGCTGTCATAGGTCTTTGTACAAAGTGTGGTGTCTAGTAACTAGTGACAAAAATCATTAAAGTAAAAATATGGGGCTGGAGAGATGACTCAGCAGTTAAAAGCACTGGCTGCTCTTCCAGAGGTCCTGAGTTCAATTCCCAGCAAACACATGATGGCTCACAGCCATCTGTAATGGGATCTGATGCCCTCTACTGGTGTGTCTGAAGACAGCTACAGTATATTCATGTAAGTAAAAGAAATAAATATTTAAAAAATAAAATAATAAAGTAAAATACTTAGATTTTTCCTATTTTTAAGAAATTAACATTTCAGAAGATGATTTTTAAATCATTTGAGTTTTCACACCTTGCTCCTATTTTCAATTCCATACTCTCCATACCTTCCAGAACAGATTTCTCAATTCACTCTATCACTTACTCACTGCTACCAATTATCCTCAAATTTACTCTTCACTCTCAGATTCCCAGAGTCTATCCCTCACAAGGCAGGTAGTAACTACTAACTTTAGAAACATTCCATGCTTTTGGTTCACTTTATAAAAGCCTTTCAAAGGGGTTTGGGATAAAGTCCAATGACATCTTCAGGACAGGCTGCTTCTCTGTCCAGAGGCATGTCTTTTTAGTCTCTCTCTCTAAGCTTTAAGTATATTCATTCTTTAGTTCTTCTACCAGCCCCCTCAAACATTTACATGTGACCTTCTCGAAGAGGCTTCTGCTTGGTGATAAACCATTCCCTCCTCTAGAACTAAGGGAATTCCTGGGTCATAGGACTTTTCAGTGTTACAGTCAGAGGCCTCAGGGCAAACTAGGATAAGCTGATCACCTTACTCCCTAGTGCTACTCAGTAAGCACCCATTCTCAGGTCTGACCTAACTGACACATTCCCCAGGAAACTACCAACCATACCCATGACATTAATTTTCTTCTAACTTAATAATGCTGTGAATGAATATTTCTTGTCTTACTACTTATAAGTTCCACACGCACAGATCCAGTGAATCATTAACTAACCAAATGGTTCACTCAGATTTAGCACTGTCTTTAGCCCACTGCAGGTAATGGATAGTATCTGTTGGATAGGACAGATGGCTTAGCAGGTGAAAGCACCTGTTTACCAAGCCTGACGACCTGAGTTCAACTCCCAAGATCCACATGGTAGGAGAGCACTATGGCTTGTGTACCACTAAGCATACACACACACACACACAGAGTAAAAAAAAAAATAATTACCTATAAAGTGAATATGCATAAAGGGATCTATATGTTCAATGGTATTAGAGTCTAATAAAGGGCTTTTTTGTTTGTTTGTTTTTTAGGATGATAAAGATCCAAATATTAGAAGACATATCACTATTATTTAAGGTAATATTCTAGAAAACCAAGACAATAAAAAATGTCATTATCTTGATCCTAACAACTAATCAAACAGACAGATCAGAAGCCCCACACTTTCACCACTTCATGTTCAAGACAAAACTCAGGATGTTAATGTTCTGGCTTTGCTTAGATATGAACTTACTCATCCAGCATGCAGGAGCAGCAAGCAGGAGAAGGTGGGATTTAGGTAAGAAGAACAAGTATAACGTAGCTCATGAGACAGTAAAGTCAGAAGGCACACGGTGGTGGCAGGTGGTGGGAAGGAAAGTTACATCTGCAGTTCCTGGGCACACCTACAAGTTTGTGAGGGGTTAGTTTTAATAGTGTTTTATTCTGAAAATAAAAGCAGTATATAGTCATTAATTACAAAAACTTCAAGCACTACGAGTGGTCTTACAGACCACACCCATGTCCTGGGGCAAGTCTTCCAGAACACCCATCCCTCTTTCTCTTAATCCTTTTAGGCCTATTTACCCTGTCTAAAAATAACCCCTCAATCTGGAATAAAGTCTGAAATAAAAATAAAGAATACTCATTATCCTACTTTCCAGAAATAATCCATTTTTTAATATTTTCACACTAGAAGTTAAATGACACTACTTAATAAGAATAAAGAGTCTCAATTCATTCACTGGACACTGTGGCTCGTGTCTTTAGTATCAGCACTTGGGAGGCAGAAGCAGGTGGGTCTTACTTAGTTCAAGACCAGTTCCTGGTTTATAAGAGTTCCAGACTAGACAGAGTTACATGGTGAGACTATTTTAAAAACAACAAGACACTAATACATTTATTTAGTGCACAAATTTGCTTGATATTAGAGAGTGAAGATTTAGTCCTGGTTTTGAGCACAGACCAAGGGAAAATAGTAGCATGCTGTACCACGGCAAGGCTAACGGGGGCCAGTGAACACAGATAAGGAAAGGCTCCTGACTGTACACACATTAGCCAGAAGTCACACCTGGCTTTTAAAAATAAAGAAGGAATGTTCCAGGTATGCAGAGAAAACAGCAAGTGTAAATCCATTCTGTAATCCACACTGTGATTCTGTCTTTCCTCCTTGGCCTCCATCCAAGCTCCATCCTCTCAGAATAAAACATGACCAACACTGATGATAAGTGAGAACACACGAGCAACAAAGATTACTAAAAACTAAAAAATGAACAAAACACTTTGAAATCTAGCTTTCTGTAAGTTTGGTCAAACTCTAAATGGTAATTCAAATATGAGAAAGGAAAAAAAACCAACATACACAGAACAGAGGGTAGAAGGGGCAGTAAATACCTAAGCACAGCTTCACTCAATAGCAAAGAGGAGCAAACTGGGACAACATGATTCTTTCCTATCAAAGGAATTCCCACACAGTCTAAAACAAAGTATTGTTTAGTGAAGAATGAAGGTCAAGCCTGAGTTAACTAAGTAGCAACATGTCTGTCTTCCTTTCTTTTGAGACTAGAACTCCCAATCTTTCACCTTAGCCTCTGGGGTGCTGTGATTACAGGTTCATGCTACCATTCCTGCAGTATACTGTATCTTAAAAATCCAGGATAAGATGGAGGGATGACTCAATGGTTCAAATGCTGGGAGTGCTAGCATGAGGACCAGAGTCCAGATCCCTTGAACACACATAAATGGCAGGTGAGGTGTTGACTTGCTGGAAACCCCAGCTCCTAAGAAGGTGGACACAGCCGGGTGGTGGTGGCGCACGCCTTTAATCCCAGCACTTGGGAGGCAGAGGCAGGCGGATTTCTGAGTTCGAGGCCAGCCTGGTCTACAGAGTGAGTTCCAGGACAGCCCGGGCTACACAGAGAAACCCTGTCTCGAAAAACCAAAAAAAAAAAAAAAAAAAAAAAAAGAAGGTGGACACACACTGGGGATCCCAGGAGCAAGCTAGTTTACCAGACTAGCCCTATTGGCAAGTTGTGGGGTTCAACTAGAGACACTGATTTAACAGATAAGGTAGAGGGATCAAGGAAGTCACCCCATGTCAACCTGGGACCTCCATACACATGCAAGGACATATGTGCCCATAAGTGTTGTATCTCTGTGTCTCTCTGACACACACATATACACAAGCCAAACATGGCAGGGAATGTAGCTCAGTGGTCAGAATGGGCTTCGCATATGCAGTCTTAGGTTGGGTAAGGAGAGCAATCTAGTAAAAACAATCATCAAATCTGGAAAGTCACATGTTTTAGAGAAAAAAGATGTTTTAAAGATTTATTTTAATGTATATGTATGTCACTGTGTGAATGAACACCATGTGGATGAAGTGCCCATGGAGTCCAGAAGAGGGCGTTAAATCTGGATGTGGGTTTTGGGACCCAAGCTTTAGGTCTTCTGAAAGAGCAGCAAGCACTCTTTTTTTTTTTTTTTTTTTTTTTGGTTTTTCGAGACAGGGTTTCTCTGTGTAGTCCGGGCTGTCCTGGAACTCACTCTGTAGACCAGGCTGGCCTCGAACTCAGAAATCCGCCTGCCTCTGCCTCCCAAGTGCTGGGATTAAAGGCGTGCGCCACCACCGCCCGGCGGCAAGCACTCTTTTAAGACTGTTCTTCCAGAGGACCAGGGTTCAATTCCCAGCACCCACATGGCAGCTCACAACTGCCTGTAACTCCAAGATCTGACACCCTCACACAGACATACATGCAGGCAAAGCACCAATGGACATAAAATTTAAAAAAAAAAAAAAAAGCTATTAAAAAAAAAAGAACCCCCACCCCCAAAAAAGAAAAAGTTAAGAAGGTAACTTCATAGTACATGGGTTCGAAACAATTTAAAAAATAACCTCCCAACAGCAATTACAAAGGCAATCATTAATAAACATCAGAAAGCAATCATTTATTATCATCTTTTACAACATTTTTTTAAACATCCTTTTGAGAATATAACAAAAACCATAGCAGGTTATTCTTGAGAGTATGTAACCAAGGCTAGGTTCCAACTCTCTATCCTTTTGCCTCAGCCTCCCAAGTGCTGGGATTATAGACATGTGTGCTACCACCAGACTATATGCAACTTAAAGGAGAGAACAAAACCAAAATACAAGAAAGACAAAGCTTAATAATATACTGAGTCAAAAAGGTACAGACAAGATTTTAAAACAAAATCCAAGACAGAACAGAGCAAAGAAGCACATACCTATAGTGCTAGTTATCCCAGCACTAGGGGGTGGAGAGGTTAGGTCAGGAGGATTAAGAGTTCAAGCTCATTCACAGCTATGCAGTGAGTTCTAGGTCAGCTTAGGCTGCATGAGACTCCTTTTCAAAAGGAGCATACGAGACTAGTGAGGGTAAATGTGCCTGATGGCAGGCCTGACAACTTGAGTTCACCCACTGAACTCACGGGGCAGCGGGGGGGTGTGGGGGTGGGGGGGGTGTGGGGTGGGGGGGTGGGGGGTGGGTGCAGATTCTGCAAGGTGTCCTCTGATGCACCTGTACCCCCACCACAGAAATAAATACCAAAAATAAGCATAGACACAAAAATATTAAATAGGACAATTATTTTACTGATAACATACCATCTGTAAAAAAGATCTCAAGAAATGCAGAACCTACTTGTCACCAAACAATACTATACCAGAGTTTATCATAAAGTCATCAGTTAGGAGAATGAGGAGACAAGCCACAGACCAGTAGAAATATCCACAAAAAACCTTCCTGATATAAAAGACTATTACATGAAATACATACAGAGCACTCACTACCCAATAACAGGAAAATGAACAACTCTATTAAGAATGGACAAAATAGCTCATGAGACGCCCTATCAAAGATGACATACAAATGGCACAGCAGCAAATGAAAAGATGTTCAACATTACACATCACTGTGAGATTTTAAGAAATGATGACCAAGCACATACTGCTAGTACATGTTTTTAAAAAGTTAAAATCCACATGTTTGCAAGGATGTGAAATGCAAGAAAATAAAGCTTTGAAAACTGTACTGAAGTTTCTCATAAAACTAAATACATCACTGCCACAATCTAGCTCCTTAATTTAACTCCCTCAGTAGAAGAGTTAAGCCCTCAGAAAAACTAACCTGTAAGGAGCTGATCTGACAAAACTTCAAAGTTAATAAATGACAACAAATACATGAAAGACATTCAATGTCACTAGTAATTACTACAAGGAGATACATCATACACAGTAAGATGGCTACTATTAAAAAACTTAAACACAGGGCTGGAGAGATGGCTTAGCAATTGAGAGCACCAACTGCTCTTCTAGAGGTCCTGAGTTCAATTCCCAGCAACCACATCACATGGTAACTCATGACCATCTGTAATGGGATCCAATGCCTTCTTCTGGTGTGTCTGAAGACAGCTACCATGTGCTCATATAATCTTTAAAAAAAAAAAAATGTGCCTGCTGCCAAGCCTGATGACCTGATTCAATATAACCCACATGAAAGGAGAGAACACAGGAAAAGAACAGAGTCCCACAAGTTGCCTTCTGACCTCCCCACAATGTATATGAAATATTTTTCAATTTTAATAATAAAAAAATATATAATCTGCTTAGAGGACGCACATACACATACATATGTGCAGATACATGGGAAGCTCATTAAGGCTCTCAAGGCTCAGAATTAGAAAATCATAAATGAGCACAGATAAGAGTACCATCTATTTTGAGTTCGAGGCTAGCCTGGTTTACAGAGAGTTCCAGGACAGCCAGGGCTACACAGAGAAACACTGTCTCGAAAAACCAAAGAGTACCATCTAATGGGGTAGCTCATAACTGTTAAGAAGATGAAGCATCACCGTATTATGTATATGGAAATCAATATACAAGGGTTCTTCTTTCACTATTTAAAAATCAAGGTAAACAGGTCATTGTAGCTCAATCTATAATACTAGCATTGAATGGCTCTGAAAAGGGGGATCGTCATGAGTTCAAGGCCAGCCAAGCTATATACTCAGACTATCTCAAGAACACCAAACAAAAGAATTGAAATCAAGTTAAAAGTACATGCCCTAAACAGAGGCTTACTTCTAACTTCTTATTAAATAAAATAACAATGGGGAACTGGAGAGATGGCTCAGCAATTAAAAGCACTGAGTACTCCTCCAAAGGACTAGTGTTCAACCCCCATGACCCCCATGGCACCTCACAACTCTCTGCAACTCAAGTCCTCTTCTGGCCTCTGAGGGCACCAAGCACAGACATACATACAGGGAACACTAAGACATATAAAATGAAATTAGGAAAAATGTACAACTGTTAACAATGGCTAGGGGTGGATACATCAAAGGAATGGAGCTAGAATGTGAGGAAATAGCAATTTTCACCTTTTACTCTAAATAATCAAGTTACTTGAACCTTTATGTACTACTTTCAGAATCTATTTTTAAGATAAGAAAATCTATTCTACACTGTTATGGTGGTTACTTCTGACCGCTGAGACTAAATTAATTTTTGTACTGCTTAATAGTGTCTACTTCTTTATACATTTTATATGAGAAATATGTATATCTTTTATATTTAAGATTTTTTTTTTTTAAATCTATCTAGGTGGTGGCGCACAACTTTAATCCCTGTTTGTGTGATTCCAACTTCCTCTAGAAAGCCATTTTTGAAGCAGGGTTTAAGTAGCCCAGGACAAACTCAAAACTCTTCTGTTAGCCTCCTGTATGCTGAGATACCAGACTTGTGTCATACTTGGCCAGAAAACAAGCTTCAAAATCTTACTTTATATTGTTTGGTGGAGCAGAATCTCCTGTACTGAACTGAGCTGACTGAATTTCCCATAAATTAAGGAGCAGGGAATGAACTTCCTATCTCAAGTGCTGTGACCACAGGTATGGACTATCACATGCGTGGTTGCTATTACCACTGTACCCAGTTTAAAAAACAAATCTAAGTTTTAAAGTATCTTTAAGATCAAACTAAAAACTACTGTTTGTTATTCACTGAAAATACTCCACTTGCTCAGTATTTGTATTACTCATTTGATCTAAACAGCTCTATGAAACTGGCATTTACAGTATTATTTTCACATCTAATAAAGGAGAAAGCAAAATTAGTATCTTAGACCAGCCTTATCAATAGTTACCCATGGATCTGGGAGAGGCTGAGGTGACACCCTATACAATCCTGACAAACTACTGGCTACTGGTGGAGTCTAAGAAAGGCACCATCAGTCTTCAGTTGTATATCACTGTGCCCACCAGGCTCCAATGTGGAGTCCCTCACTGCTCAAACATTTTTGTCAACTTGATGTAGAGTCACTTGAGAAGAGGGCATCTTAACCGAGGAGTCTCCATCAAACTGAGGTGGAGGCATTTTCCTTTAATGACTGATGAGGGAGGGCCCAGTCCACTGTGGGCAATGCCACTCCTGGGCAGGTGGTCCTGTGTTATATAAAAAGCAAGTTGAGTTAGCCATAGACAGCAAGCCGGTAAGCACTGTTCCTCCATGGTCTGTGCTTCAGTTCTCATCTCCAGGTTCTTGCTTGAGTTCTGCCCTGACTTTCCTCAATGATGCACTGGCTATGAACGACTCTAAGATGAAATAAATTGGTTTTGGTCATGGTGTTTACCACAGCAACAGAAAACAAACAGAGACACAAAGCCATGATCAAACAGACAGAGACCCTGGCTAAACTTAACGAATTTAAAAAAAAAAAAAAAAAAACCCATATATATATATAATATATATAATAACAACATACATATGATAGGTGGTGGTGGCACACGCCTTTAATCTCAGCACTTGGGAGGCAGGTGGATTTCTGAGTTCGAGGCCAGCCTGGTCTACAGAGCGAGTTCCAGGACAGCCAGGGCTATACAGAGAAACCCTGTCTCGAAAAATAAAATAATAATAATAATAATAATAACATACATAACATATGATATATATGTAGTAAAGAGATTTGTAAGGAAGGGAGTCTTATGGGTGGGAAGTTAAGGGTTACAATAATCAGAATTCCCTTCCTATATACATGTATGAAATTGACTCAAAGAACAAACTAAAAAAAAAAAATTGATCTTGCCCAAGATCAATTAGAAGAGCTAAGATTCAAACTCAGGTCTCCAGCTCCTGAAACACAGAGTAAGTTTCACTACATAAGACAGGAAAGAACTTTACAATACTGAATGAATGTCCAGGCTAATAACCAAACCAGGAAGTGGTGGTACAAACCTTTAATCCCAGCACTCAGGAGCAGAGACAGGTGGATCTAAGTTTGAGGCCAGCCTGATCTACAGAGTGAGTTCCAGGACAACCAGGGCTACAGAGAAACCCTGTCTCAAACAGACAAAAAAGAAAGAAAAGAAAGAAGGAGGAAAAGAAATGAAGCAGTGATCCTACTTTTCATCACAGGAAACAGTATTTCTTGATTATAAATAGGGACATTTTTACCTTCTTTCTCTGCTTCTACAGAGGCTTAAAAAATAAAAAGGGCAAGAAAGATGGCTCAGTTCAGCACCTAGCACCCTTGGCAGCTCACAACTGTCTGTAACTCCAGTTCCAGTTCCTACACTGCCTTCATAGACACCCATGTGGTACATATACACACATGCAAGCAAAACACACATACACATTAAAAAAATACTTAAAAAATTAGAAATTTCACATACAAGAACTCAGAAGCACAGTTTGCAAGTAACAACCTACCTCTAATTAGACAACAATCAGTCAATTCTGTAACTAGAAGTGCTTGAGGAAAGACCTGATCTAGTCTCAAGACTCGAACACAGTCCAATCTGAACCAAATCCAGAAAACAGAAAGAACTATATACTGAACACTATTACTGTAATAACTAATACTGATGAAGATAGTAAGGATTCAGCCACAGCTACTTGTTTTATACTTGGCAACTTACTCAAGCTCCTGCATTTTTTTTCCTCCCTTGGTTTTTCGAGACAGTGTTTCTCTGTATAGCCTTAGCTATCCTGGAACTCAACTCTGTAGACCAGGCTGGCCTCGAACTCAGAAATCCGCCTGTCTCTGCCTCCCAAGTGCTGGGATTAAAGGCGTGCGCCACCACCGCCCAGCAAGCTCCCGCATTTTATGAAAGTATGATTCAGAGTTTATCCTTAGCTAACCAGAACAAGTTTTAAGTTCCCTCATTTAAAACATGTAAAACTAGCCTTCGACCTGGAAACGTGTCTATCATAATGATCAAAGAAACACGAGAATCCTTTATCAGACATCTATCAACTAAAAACTATCACTTCGTGAATTTAGGTTTCAGAGCTGGTATCACAAACCCCAGAAGAATTAATCTCTTTCTGTCAAAAGATAAATTTCTCTCAAAAGGTAAATTTGGAATCAAGGCCCCAAGAAAAGTGAAATACCCAAGAATTCTTTAAAAAAAAAAAAAGTCTGTTTGCCTAACAAAATGATGCACATCTGTAATCTCACTTACTAGGATTCTGATGCAGATCTTAAGTCTAGAAGTTTGAAATAAAACCTGGGTATCATAGAAAGAGGCAGTCTCAAAAGAAAAATATACACCTGCTTTTGTAAAGAAATGAGACATTCTGTGGGCACAGGCTTGCAATCCCAGCTACTATGGAGGTGGAGAAGAACGAACACCAATTCAAGGCTTACCTGGTCGAGAGGGAGTTCACTAGCAGCCTGGGAAACTAAGTGAGACTGAAAAGTGAAGAGAGGGCTGGGTTGTAGCTCAGTGATGGAGTGCTGACATCACAGGGAGGTCTGTGGTTCAATCCAGTACAGGGGTTAAAAAACAAAGAAATAGCAGAATCTAACTTCAAGGTACTTTTTCATTCCCTGACTCAATCCCTAGTGTCAAGACAACTCATTAACCTAAGAACAATTCATAGTACCAAAGGATGGCAGTACTTGATACTAATCCATTTCCCTCCACAGCCTGGTAGAGGGAAAGGTGATAATAGGCTAGTAAAACAAGAAAAAAACATTTTTAATTTAGAGCAACATCTTTTACCAAAACCCAAAAGTTACATTATCTATCTATCTATCTATCTATCTATCCATCCATCTATCTAAGCAACAATACAAAATTCAGTTTCCCTGATGTAAATGTATAATAGCATTCTTGGCTAATTAATCTCTAGAAAGATCTAAAAACAAAGGCTGCCAAATATGTTGGCTAACACGTGTAATCCAGCGCATAAGGCTGAGACAGGAAGAGTGTCACAACAGCCTGAGTTGGAATGAAGCCTTGTCTAGAAAAGGCAGAGGATAGATGTAAAAGTACATGAAACACACACGCACGCGCGCGCACACACACACAACACACACCCCTAACTGAAGAACTGGGGTAGAGACAAGCAAGAATGTTCTACAAATGCCACAGAGCTTCTGGCAAAGTTGACATGCCCTAACCTGCTTTAAAAATTACTATTCACTGCCTTCATCCCAACCTAATTTTATTCATACTATTCTTTTGGATAGCTCTACAAAAACCAAAATCCCTAGAGCAAATTCTTGTGTATTTATTTCAATATCCTGCCTACTTATAAGAGCGGAAGAGTCGAACACAGCAGGGAAAAACGTGACGTGCACAACCTTCATCCAAAACACAGCTCGTCGTTGTCTAATTTTGGGCCTAACCAGTTTGGTTGTCTTTTTTTTAAAGGTTAAAAATGAAAAGCTAGAAAATCTACAGGTCACTTGTAAAGAAGAACCTGGCAGCTATGATGGGAGTAGGTGATTTGTCAAAGAGGAAACAAATCTCACTTCCACTCTATTTCTATTAAGACGGGATGGGAGAACCTCCCATCAAGCCACAATGGCAATTATTTTACACACTTCTGTCTTGGATGACTTGATCTAGAACTAATCAAAACGCCGAGTCCACTAAGTTATTTGCAGCAACTTTTTGTGTGTGTGTGTGTGTGTGAGTGAGTGAGGGCGCGCGTGTTTCAGACAGCCAAACATGGTGAAAAGCCAACCTAAGCCCAAGTTAACCTTAAGAAGCAAATATTCACCTCCTGGCTGAAGATCAAGCAAAAACTATAAGATCCTTAAGTTCTGTTCTTAAGCACAGGCTCCCGGCGCCCTGAAAAACTTTCTCCTAATGTGGAGAATGAGGAAGAGTTTACAGACTGAACTTAAGGGGCTCGCGACAGGACTCCCGAGCGACGAGGCTGCAGAGAACGCGGCTGGTAAAGGAGGGAACATCCAGGAACAAACCCGAGTCGTCCGGTGCAGCGCCGGCCGGAGAGAAGGGCAAGGGCCGCTGGAGTGTTGAGGGTCCCCACAGTCCAGCAAGCTTCCTCTCAGCCGAAGCTGAGAAGAGCCAGGGCGCAGACAATGAGCCACCGCCCGGAGCCGGGGGCCCGCCCGCAGGTGCCGGCGTCCCGGGCCGCTGGGCCCAGGCCGCGGAGGCGGGAGGAGGGCGGCGGCTCGGCCCGGCCCGGGCGAGTGTCCGCACTTACCAGAGAGGAAAGGTCTCCGCCCGACCCAGGGCGGGCTGCCGGGCCGACGCGGGCGAGCACTGCGCTGGGGAGCAGAGAGGAAGGAGGGCAGGGCGGAGGGGAGAGGCGCGGGGCGCGGCCGTCGCTACCGAGGCCGTGAGGCGCAGAACCCTTTGGGCCAGGGAGGGGAGGGCAGGAGCCTTCGGCAATGGCGACGGCCCGGGCCGGAGGGGAAGCGGAACAACCGCTGTTGCTGCGCGTGGCCACAACCTTGGGGGAGGGCGGCGGCGGGGCGCGGGGCGGGGCCGTAAGATAGCCCGCCCCGAACGTTGCGTCATGTCCCGAGGGGCGGGCTCTCACAGGGCTGCTGGGAACTGTAGTCATTACGGAGAAAACCTGTACCTCATTTAATTCAGCATTCTGCATTGTCTGCAGTTACGTTTTACCTACTGAAGATGCTGATGGAGAACAGCTGATCCATACATGTTTGTGTTTACAGGGTCTTTGTTTCTGAGAATTTATCCATTCACCACTTGGCTTTTTGAGGGAGGGGCGGGTTTTCGAACAGGGTTTCTCTGTGTAGTCCTCTCTGTAGTCCTTTGACTTTGAACTAGAGATCCACCTGCTTCTGCCTCCTGAGTGCTGGGAACCAATGCCCAGCTCACTTTACTTTTTTTAACCTACAAATTTAACCAGATTATGCTGCTAAACTAGGTCCTCCCTCTTTGCAAACAAAGATCTTTTTTTTTCCCTGTATTTTATCAATGGAGGAGTTAATCTATGTATTCTTATTCCATAACTATGTCAATAACTAATATCTACAAAAGACCATTAGGCACCAGAGATTCAGGATGGGCATGCTTCACCTAGTCTTTGTAAAGGTTAAAAATATGAAAACATAATAATCAAAACATTGATACCTGTTACAAGGGGGAAAACTGAGGGATTACTGTGGACAGAGTGGGCAGAGAAGGTGGCATTTAAAGAGAAAACAGAAAAAGAAACTCGGAAGAACTGAGGGGAAAGGATTACAAGTAGGAGGAAGAGGGATGCCATGGTTGGTGAAGAAGACCCATGTAGGGCTGGAGAGATGTCTAGCCATTGAAGGCTAGACTCAAACCAAAACCACAAGGCTTGTGTAGCCACAGCTTGGTATAAGATGGGTATATTACAAAATACTGCAGTACAAGATACAATGAAGCAAATCTGTAATTCCAGCAGTTGGGTGGCTGAGGTAAGTTGAGGAATATGAGTAGTGGGGGGAGAGGAAGCACAAGGGGATAAGGAGTTCAATGGCTACACAGTGAATTGGAGGTCAGAGAACTACATGACACCTCTTCTTGGTAGCCTATCAAACCCTACAATCATCCACCTGCTAGTAACATAGGATGCATGCTTGAGGAACATAGGACTGTAGGTCCCTTTACATGGATTGTTGGCTATTTAACTCTAATTCTATTTCCTATAATTAGCATTGAACATGGATTATTAAAATAAGTAGCTTTCCTAGAATAATCCTTAAATCCATTATATTCCAATTCATTAGAGCCGCAAAAGATCATTTTAGTTCCTAAAGCATGCAGCCTCTCCAAAATAAGTAGCTAACATAATACTCTTGGAAAGTGACTGAGCTACACATTAATACACACCGCATCCCTGCCACCACCCCTAGTTGAAGTGAGCTGTTTTTCTGTTTTCTGCATCCAAAAGAAACTAACACAACCTTTAAGATAAATAAATCATAAAAATGGAACAAAGTCTAGGAGATGATGAATAGGACAACAATATCCATTCTTTGGCCTGAAACAAAAAGGACCATACGGAGAATTACAAGACTGATTGAAAGTACAGAACACCGACTCAGTGTCAACGAAGGAAGGACGGTAACATAAAGTGGCCAAGCTCAGACATGCATCATCTACTGAACAGGCAGCTATCAAAGCTGATGTCATTCATATATGTCTTGCATTTCTCAAGACTTCTATAAATGAATATAGCACTAGATTATATAAGATACAATCTTAAAGAACTTTAACTTTGTTTAAAGACTGATGAAATTTGGTTCAACTGTATTTTATGTGTGTGTGAATTCACATATACACACACATGCACACACGCACACATATGCGTTCATGTATGCAGGAACATGAATGAGTGTACACACATACCCATACTTAAGCAAAGGTGGACTTTACTTAAAGAAAAAAGGGTTTAGGGTGGCTAGAGAAATGGCTCAGCAGTTAAGAGCACTGGCTCTTCTTCCAGAGGTCCTGAGTTCCATTCCCAGCTGGCAGCTCACAACCATCTGTAATGAGTTCTGATGCCCTCTTCTGGTGTGTCTGAAGACAGCAACAGTGTACTCACATATTATAAAATAAATAAATCTTAAAAAAAAAGATTTCTAATATTACTAACTTTATGGCACTGGGTTACCTCTTGTAATATTTAAATCAGTAAGGATTATTGTGGCAAATAGAATCTTATATGTAAAATTATGAATGATCTATTCTCATAAAACCATTAAAAGACTTTAGGGGAGTAAGAAGCTGTAAGTATGTGAAGAGTTATCAGCTCCCATTACTTAACATTAAACAATGTCAATATACTCTGACTCCTCCCTCTGCCTCCCAAAGGCTGGATCAAAGGATACACCACACTGGGCCAACATTCTTATTCTAAAGGGATCTGTGTGTGCGTGTGCACATGTCTGTAAGGCCAGAAGTCAACTTTGGGTGGGCGTTCCCAGAAGTTTTTAAGTTTTCGAGCCAAGTCTCTCCTGGAACCTGGGGCTCACCAGTCAGTCTAGGAAGATCCTGGGATCTTCCTGCTCTCAATGCCCCATCCCCACCTCCACACCCCCACACATGCATACACACTCCAGGGCTGAAACTATAAACATTCAGCACGCACAGTGTTTTACAGGGGTGTCGGGGAATAGAACTTGGGTCTTTATGCTTATGTGGTGAGCACTGCACTGACTGAACTATCTCCCTTAGCTGTAGAGTGTGTTTGTTAATCAACCTGTAGCATTTCTGTCCCTATTTTGGTTCCACCAAGTGTAACACTAAATCAAGACTTTGTTGTTTTTTAAAATCATCTGAGGATAGCATTTTTCATAAATAATCATCTAAATTACTTTATTCTTAATTATAAAGGTATCTCCATGTTTAGTGTAAATTAAAAGGCTCTACACACAAAAATGAGAATAATTTGACACTAATAATGAACTCATTTTTCTATACCAAATGAAGATAGTCACTTCTAAGTATTAATTTAACATAACGAAGCCTTCTCTACTAGACTACCAAAGAGCACTTGAAGGTTATATAACAGAACTCTAAAGTTTTCAATTATCTAACAATGACCCAAAATTTCCTCTGGGAAACAAAACATTGTTGTCAGTTGTTTTTCCAGACAGTGTCTCACAATATAGACCATGCTGGCCATGAACTGACAGAGATCTGCCTGGTAAACACAGTTTTAACCATAAATAAAGACAAAATGACCAGTTAATTCTGAAAAGAGCACTCTTGTCATAAATCAATAGATCTCATTTATTAGATTCATAGAAAACACTTAACTGTACAAAACTTACAGGGAAAAATGGCCATATTTGAAAACAGCTAAGAGGATCAAAGTGGAGCACAGAATGGTAATGAGCAGTGTCACGGAGCACACTAAAGACGCATGTATAGTCAGTCCACCGGGACCTGGACTGTCAGGTTCTTAAGTATCTGTGGAGAGAGGGGAACAGAAAATTAGACACATTCCGGTGCTCAACTATGGGCAGGTCGTCTACACCCAGCTCCTGCCATTCAAAGCTCTAAGAACTTCTCACAAGAGGGGCAGAAAGTGTAAGAGCTAGAAGATGTGGAAGACAGCTGTAAAATGCATATTTCTGGCTATGCTGTGGCCGTTACCTCAGTTCCCAGCAGCTGGAGTTACCTCTACAGCCTCTACTACTGAAGGAGCTCTAGGCAGTGGATGGTTGTAAGGGAGAAAGAGTCACTCTCCTGGGCTCCAACTCACTTCGTAACCGAAGATGGCCTTAAACCTTAAACTTCTAGTCTTTCTGCTGAAGGAAATCGAATGGATTTGTACTGCTCGTCCTTGTCATTGCACACCTTTAAAAGGGCACCAGCTACGTTGTACTCTGAGCCAATGAGGCATAGGACTGCCCTACACCACTAGCTCCCAATTTAAATGATACTGACTTGACCTACTGTGGCCATCAGTAGCAAAGAAACAATATTAAATAGCCAAAGTGTTCTGTATTAGAATACAGCATGACAACCCTTTAAATATAGCAGACAGACTTAGAAATGAGGCGGTGCTATTTAAGGGCGCCGTAAAGCATCTTACTGATTTGTACTGCATGTTTTTCCACTGGCAGATCTCCTCACTCTTCAAAGCACAAGGAGCTGCTACTTCTGACTGAGCCCAGCATTTCAAAATTGGAAACTCTGAAAAAAACGGAGTGGGGTGGGGACAAGAGGTCAGAAAACTTGTCTTTAGATTCAAGGCTATAGTTGTCTTGCACTTCGCCAGGAGTCATTTGTGCTAGGATATGAGAATCCAAACATTTCAGCACACACTGGAGACGGTTCAGACCCATCTGTCAGAGACTGGTATGCTGGTGTCCTTTCTTACATGGATGCCTAAGACATGAAGATGCAATGGTGACCACAGAATGGAAACACGGTTTGTTAACGGATTCCACTAAAAATGCAATGTTACGTCTGCCGGGCGGTGGTGGCGCACGCCTTTAATCCCAGCACTTGGGAGGCAGAGGCAGGCGGATTTCTGAGTTCGAGGCCAGCCTGGTCTACCGAGCGAGTTCCAGGACAGCCCGGACTACACAGAGAAAACCCTGTCTCGAAAAAACCAAAAAAAAAAAAAAAAAAAAAAAAAAAAAATGCAATGTTACTTCTTTTGAAGGATCACTCTAGGAAAAAAAAAATAAAGACCTATTGTTTCAAAAACCTGTCCTGAAGTATCTGAATTAATTCAGAAAAGTAAGTATATATCTTTAGTATACGTCTGATAAATTTCCATATGAAGAACACTCAGATCAAAGCAAATAGTATCAGAATTCTGTGTTTTCTCGGGAGAAAAACTTCTTCAAAGTTTATTTAGATAAGTAATGGTGTCCTTGAAAGGAACAGAAAACACGACTGGATAAAGAAAGTGAGCAGAGTGAAAAGTCTCAATGCTCACATCAGAGACAACATAAGATTAAAACCCCCTCTGCTAGTTAATGGTAACAACATTATTCCTGCTGGAAACCAGGAAGAATCAAAACCTTTCCAAACTAAAGGAAAAGCCTGGGTTCTGAGGCTCTGTGAAGAAGTCATCAAAGAAGAGGACTGTAGTTTTACTCTGCTGTTTGACAACAACTTCAGGTAGCCTATGTTGGCTTGGAACTCACTACAGAGCCAAAGGAGGTCTTCAACTCCTGATCCTCCATGCTTCCACATACCAAGTTCTACATGCATACAAACACCTGGCTTGTTCTCCCTTGTATTTTGAGATAGGGCCTCAAATGCATTGAAACTCTTGATCCTTCTATCTCAGCCACCAGGATTAGAGGTATGCACCACCAGGCCAGCAAGAATTGTTTTGTAATTTACCCAAATCTCCACATAAAACAGAACTGTAGAGTGAGCCCAAAGCTCATGAACAACATCTGTCACCAATGTAGGTGAGCAAGCACCCTACTAACAGTACCCCACAAATACAGTACCTCACAAACACAGCCCATGACAGAGGAAACAAAGCATAAAAGTCTCAAAGCCCTGTAAGCCGTTGTAAAAACAGACAGCAGGACTGGATTCTGTCGTTAGAGCACTCGCTCTTCTTAAAAAGGACCCAGGTTCAGTTCCCAGCATCCGTCACAACCATCCATAGGCAAGTATGTGGTAAATACACATACATGAAGGCAAACACTCATACACAAAAACCTTGTCTCAAAAACACCAGTAAAAAAGTTATATTCATTAAAAATTGAGGGCTGGAGATGTGGCTCAGAGGTTAAGAGCACTGTCTGCTCTTCCAGAGGTCCTGAGTTCAATTCCCAGCAACCACATGGTGGCTCACAACCATCTGTAACGGATATGATGCCCTCTTCTGGTGTCTGAAGACAGCTACAGTATAATCATGTATAAATAAATCTAAAAAATAAATAAATAAATAAATAAACAACAATTGAGGGCTGGGGCTGGAGAGAAGGAAGGCTCAGAGGTGAGAAGCATTTCTGCTCTTCCAGGAATCGAGTTTGTTTCCAGCGCATGTGGCAGCTCACAACTGCCTGTAACTGCGGCAGCTTCTCCAGGGAATTCAACACCAGCTTCTGGGTGCTTTGGGAGCTGTACTCTGAGACACACACACCACACACACACACAAAATTTAAAACATCTTAGAATAAGAGCAAGTGTCAGCGTGAGTGGGTGAGTTCGTCCTGGAGCATGGAGCCAACTGTGACAGAGAAGAAACATATGGAGTAGCTGTAGCTGTGGGGCAGAAGTGGGGTGAGGGCGGGCAGGCTCTGTTTATCGTTAAATAAAAAATAAAAATTAGAGCAGGGTGGTGGTGGCGCACACCTTTAGTCCCAGCACCTAGAGGGCAGAGGCAGGTTGATCTCTGAGTTCGAGGCCAGCCTGGTCTAAATTGAGTTCTAGGACAACCAGGGCTGTTACACAGAGAAGCCCTGTCTCAAAAACAAAACAACACAATATCACCTTGTGTATGTGTGTGTACATGTGCACTATGCACAATGCAGAGGTCAGAGGGGAATTGGCAGGAGTCGGTATCTCCTTCTATCATGTGCGTCTTGGGCACCCATGCAGGTGGTCAGGCCTACCAGCAAGTATCTTACCTGCTGAGCTATCTTACAGGCCTATGAAGTTTGAATTCCTGAGCTAGATGGTACTTATAGGCTTCTGCCTACAACAATTCACTACATCACACGTGTGTGTGCTTTTTCTATGTGAGTTTAAAATCGTAACAAAAAAGTCACAAAGGAAGATGCATTTGTTATCACCATCCTTGACTAGGCCCGCACACCTTTCTGCTTGCTTTCAGCCCTCACCTTGGTCACAGTACATCAGTAAGTCGGGGTTATTGACCACAATGAGGGTGTCTCCATCTTTCCTATGTGGCCGGTGGTAGCGATAGTGCACAGGTAAGAAGGCCTGGAAGCAGTCGATGCACTGCGCGTCCTGCCGGGCGTAAATGAGGACTGCAGATTCG
This sequence comes from Mastomys natalensis, assembly GCA_021653895.1. Taxonomy (NCBI): domain Eukaryota; kingdom Metazoa; phylum Chordata; class Mammalia; order Rodentia; family Muridae; genus Mastomys; species Mastomys natalensis. Next base: position 639,103 of record JAJTUV010001026.1, read on the forward strand.
TTGGACAAATAGTTGGGGGCTTCTATATTAAAACTTTCTGATACCATCACTGCCTGTGGGAGAGAAAACAAATATCAATCGAGGAAAAGAATATGAATGAAGAAAATAAAAAAGACAAAAAGTAAACCCAAAGACTGCTCTACAGACAGGCAGAGGCATCAGCTGTCCCCTGCCTACATACGCCATTCCTCAATTGTATGTAGAGAACACAGGATATGATGCAGGAATAATAAAAGTAAACCAGGGAACAACTACTGACAAAAACCGACCAACTCGTGTTAGGTTAAAATGACTGGTACCATCCCAGCCGTTTCCTGTTTTTTGGTGAAGTAAGGTACTGAGTAAGACAGAGTAGTGCAGGCAGGAAGCCAAGCAAAGGTCAGCAACTTTCTAGGGTGTGTATAGAGTGGAAATGTGAGAAACAATGCATTTTTGAGGTGCTGAGGCTCAAGACCAGGGCTTTATACACTCCAGGCAAGGGATTTCCCACTGAGCAACATTTAACCATTTTCAACAAATTGCACTCTCTCTCTCCTTCCTCCCTCTCTCCCCACCACAAGAGTGTCTCACTTGTTTAGTTAAGGCTGGATTAGAACTTACTCTGAGCTCAGGCTGGCCTTTAACCTGCAATTCTCCTGCCTCACCCTTGCAAGCGCTAAAATTTCAGGTATGCACCAAACAGGAAATTACTTTTTTTTTTTTTTTTTTAAACTCAGAGAGATGGTTCCACAGATAAAGGACTTGCTAAGCAAGTCTGACAACTTGACTTCAAACTCTGGCATACAAGGTGAAAGGAGTCAGCTGACTCCACGGTTTCCCGCTGGGCTAGAGAGAAGGCTTAGCAGTTAAGAGCATCTGCTTCTCTGTCTTGTAGACCATCATTTAAATCCTAGCTTCCATGACAGATACACACAAATGCCTTTAACTTAACTCCAAAAGACCCAACACCCTCTTCTTGACTCTGTGGGTACCTACACATGCATGTGCACATACAGTCACACAAGCATAGATATAAAAATCACTAATAAAAATATAAACATCTTTTTTTAAAAGTTGTCCTCGGCCAGGCCGTGGTGGCGCACGCCTTTAATCCCAGCACTTGGGAGGCAGAGGCAGGCGGATCTCTGAGTTCGAGGCCAGCCTGGTCTACAGAGTGAGTTCCAGGACAGCCAGGGCTACACAGAGAAACTCTGTCTTGAAAAACCAAAAAAAAGCCGGGCGGTGGTGGCGCACGCCTTTAATCCCAGCACTTGGGAGGCAGAGGCAGGCGGATTTCTGAGTTCGAGGCCAGCCTGGTCTACCGAGCGAGTTCCAGGACAGCCGGACTACACAGAGAAACCCTGTCTCGAAAAAACCAAAAAAAAAAAAAAAAAAAAAAAAAAAAGAAAAACCAAAAAAAAAAGAAGCTGAGCTGAGATTATGGCAAATTCAAAGTTACCCAGGGCACCTAGTGAGCAAATTCCAGGTCAATTTAGACTACTGTGTCTCAACAAAAGGTACATATTCTACACTAAGAGGGAAAATATAGAGATGCAGATGTTTGTTATACTGGAAATCTGCATACACATATATATTCCTGGCTGGCCTGGAACTCTATGTAGACTAGGCTGCCTTCTAACTCACAGATTATCAGCTGCCTCTGCCTCCTGAGTGCTGGGCCTTAAGACATATGTTACTACAGCTGGCTGTGGCTGTATTCTGATATTTGAAAATCTATAATATACAATAGAAAACAGAACTATTGCAGATATCATAAACAAGAGTTAAATGTTTACTTTTCTTTAATACACTATTTTTCATTTCCCCTAGAAATATGTAATTAGTTCCCAAATACTTGAGGTCTAGAAGATGCCTCAATGTGTAAAATATCACTGAGCATACTTGAGGACCTGAGCTCAGCTTTCTAGAACCCATATAAAAGCTAGACCAGTCCTTCTATCTGTAACCCTAGAGCTGGCGAGGGATGGGAGGGGAGATAGGTAGATTCTGATCTGGCTGGCCAGCCAATCTAACCAAAAGGGACCATGCCCAGGCTCAATGACAGATCCTGTGGTAGGACTAGCAGGTGTGTCCCTATTGAAGGAGGTGGGGGTGTCACAGGGGTCACAAGGGGAGGAGCAGGCTTCTAGGTTTCAAAAGCCTCCACAAATCTTAATGTGTGCTCTGCCTCCTGCTCGTGGATATGCTCTCAGCCGTTGGTCCAGCAGCCTGCCATAGATTCTGGAACCATAACTCCAGTTAAACCTTCATTTATAAGTTGTCTTGGTAATAGTGCCTTATCACGGCAATAAGAAAGTAATAGAGACCAAGCCACAAACATAAGAGGGAAAGACAGAGGAACACATCCTATGTCAACCTGTGTCCTTCAAACATGAACATACGGGGGCATGCACAAATGCACGTACACGTACACAGCCAACAAAGCAAAATGCCAGTGTCTTTCCTATTATCAAAGTTGATCACTATTTATTAACCTTCATGTTCTCAGAGGCTGAGACACACATGTATACATTAACTTTCTTAGTCACTGACCTATGAACTACACCCTGGAAAGCATTTAACTACCTTGGTTGGTTGGCTTAGTCCTGACAACTGTCAACCATTTGTTGAAGAATATGCTTACTACGCGATTACAAAAAAGTACCTTAAAAACTTAACAAAACTACAATGTTATTTTTTCTACCATCTTACCTTAATCCATATCATATGTTCCTATATTAATTTCTCTTTAAAAATTCCCCAGTATCTGTACCTCTGTTATGTTTCTTTCTCGTAGTGAAGCCAACTCATAGGGATCCACAAAGAGTCCTGGTGGAATGTAATGTTTAATTAAGAGCCGGCAGGTCTCTAAGTCCTCAATGCTTTCTCCAAATTTTACTTTTATTAAAAGGTCTCTGTAAGACAAGGATATTTAAAGTAAATCTTCTCACTCAGTTATTAAATAAAACAGATTTATATTACATTCATAATAGCATAGACACTATATTTCAAATTCATTTTCTAAAAGTAGATTATCATGTCAAATGAAATACTTACATCACAAGAGATCACCCATTAAATGTTTCATAACTCATGCCATAAAGCCATAGCACAGCACGAGTGTGAAAACAGATGAAGATCAATATGAAGGACTAAAGTCCAGAAGTAGTCACACTTATGTTAATATTTTCCGAGGGAAGAACCAATATGATTTGATGGGGAAAGCAGTGTCTTTGAACGATGGTACCGACACTGGTTATCTATGTAGGGAAAGACTGATTACTTCATAAGCATCTACAAGAATTAACTTAGGTCTGGAGATAGCTCAGTGCTTAAGAGAGTGCTGCTCTTGCAGAGGACCTGAGTTCAGTCTCACACCCATGTCAGGTTGCTCACATGGCCTGGAACTCTAGCTCCAAGAGATTAGACACTTCTCTTCAGGCATCTACACTCACACATACACAAAGGTCCACATATTCCTGCACTCATGTACACATACCTACAGGTATACACAGCTGCACACACTTACGCACAGGTACACATATATACACACCCACACTCATGTATGTATACCCACAGCTACACATACCTGCATGTGTGTACACATACCTACAGGTATTCACACACATACATACTCACACACTCACACACCTATCTGGACTCATGTATACCACAGGAACTCATAATATATACACACACAAATACATGCAATAAGTCTTTTTGCTTGTTTTTTTGTTTTTCAAGACAGGGGTTCTCTGTGTAGCTCTGGCTGTCCTAGAACTCGCTCTGTAGAACAGGCTGGCCTCAAATTCACAGAGATCCACCTGCCTCTGCCTCCCAAGTACTGGGATTAAAAGCAGGCACTACCATCCTCGGCTAAAATAATCTTCTTTAAAAATTAGTTTAAGCCGGGCAGTGGTGGCATGTGCCTTTAATCTCAGTACTTGGTTGGCAGAGGCAGGTGGATTTCTGAGTTCGAGCCCAGCCTGGTCTACAGAGTGAGTTTCAGGACAGCCAGGGCTACACAGAGAAACCCTGTCTCGAAAAAAAAAACTTAGAAGAAGGAGGAGGAGGAAGAGGAGGAGGAGGAGGAGGAGGAGGAGGAGGACCAACAAAAAGAAGAAAAGACTGATAGTGAAGAAGAAACAGAAGCAGTGAACTCAAACTAAGAGCACACAATCTAGTAACTACTTAAATGGTAAATAAACTACATTCAGTAGACCAGGCTGGCCTCTAAATCAGAGATACGCTTGCCTCTGCCTCTACAATGCTGGGGTTAAAAGTGTGCACCACCACTGCAGGCTAGTCTTTTATTTCTTAATTTAAGAGTCTATGTACTAGGAATATTATTAACATGGCAAGAAGTAATCTTTTTAAAAGGCAAGATAATTAATAGTAAAAATAAAAGCAAAATAAGCCCGGAATCACAGTATATACATGTAATTACAGCAGTTGGAAGGCTAAGTTGGATCAACATAAGTTTCAAGCCAATTTGAACTACACAGCAATACTTTGTCTCAAGAAAGAAAAACAAATAAATAAATGAAATTAAATAAAATTACACATATATATGTACACAGCAAGCAACTATTTCTCCACTGATATTTTAATCACCTAATCGTTTCAAAGTATAAACCACATATGACAAATCTGTTACTCTGTAACTTTAAGAAAGCCAGGCTCGGTGGCATACATCTGTAATCCCAGCCTTTGGGTGGGTGAACAGGAGAACCAAGAGTTTGAGGTTATCCCAAGCTATATGGCAAGTTTGAGGGCAGTCTGGACTATATGGGACCTTGTCTCAAAACAATTTCTTGCTGTAAATTATGAGACAGTAGTGTAATATAAGTAGAAATCAGAGGGCAACCTACCTGTGGAAACCGTCTTTCAAAAATTCTTGCCTCAAAATAATTTCAGAACAAGTGGGCCTTACACCTATAAAAATCAAGATGTTAAAAATGAAAATATGCACAGGTAAAGAAATCTTAAATAACTACTGTAGGGAGCTTTACTTGCTAGAAAAGTCTAACCACCTAGCGGTCTAAGGTAAAAAAAAATTTTTTTTTTCGAGACAGGGTTTCTCTGTGTAGCCCTGGCTGTCCTGGAACTCACTCTGTAGATCAGGCTGGCCTCGAACTCAGAAATCTGCCTGCCTCTGCCTCCCAAATGCTGGTAAAGTTTTTAAATGTATGCAGTTTGAGCTACAAACTATTTCCAGTAGTACATCATTGAAGTTGAGAATCGCCACTGGAGTTAGCTTGTCTGTTTTCCATCACTTAATAACTGTATCTTTGAGTAAAACCAGTCTTCTCTGTGGCTGTCCTTAGGCATTTAAAACATGTAGCAGTCAGAAAAGTGTTCCATTCACAAAGGACTCTGCTCATGTGATCTCAAGACATTATCCTGGCTAACCAAATCATGTCTGATACATGATACAGCATCTTCTGTAGTCTGATGTCCATGTCTGCAAGTCTTGGAGGATTGTACACTTATACTTTGTGAAGATGTTGGGAGAGTTTGAAAAAAAAAAAAAAAGGCAAGAAAATGAGGGGCAAGTGAAGACTCAAAGACTTCACTTACACACACTTGGAATAAACAGAAATCTTCAGAGACTGATTCCATGCTTATTTTGGTCACTAAAACTATTACTCAGTGACTAAAACTTCAAGACTGGCAAGATGGCACACACCTTTGGTCCCATCACTCAACATGGTCAACATACCAAGTTCCAAGGGAGACTTTCTCAAATATCAAAAATTAAGAAACAAACAAACAAACAAAAAACAAAACCACTAAAGATTCAGTAGCTAGGTACCCTGCTATGAAACACTGGTTAGAAATGTGTGGGAAGAACATTAAAACAGAGTGTGAATCACTGATAAACCTGTCTCTCAGTAAGGTGAAGCCAGGGGAATAACCAGTTGGGAGACGCTTGAGGGTCAACAGTTGTGGGGGGCAACTGCAGAGAAAAAGAGATGCGGGGGAGGGAGGGGAACTCATGTTAGGATTGAAGGGCTGTCTGGAAGTGACTTAGTGAGCTCCAGGGTTGCAGTTTTCTGGAGTCACCCATTTTGTCTTTCTAGTGATGCAACTTCTTTTGAGTGATCCCTGCTCCTAGTAAGCAACTCCTCACCCATATTCTTACTAGTAACACCAATAAAAAAATAGTCATTGGTTTACCAGACTGGACACTGGTACAAAGGTTACCTTTCTGGAATGAGTAGGTTGTGTGCGTGCGTGCGTGTTTCTCTGGGAAGTGTGTCACACAACACATCACCTCATTCCTTTTCCTATACACGCTGTTTGGGCGTTCTCACACTTCGCTGGACACTGAGGGTTCGCTGCCTCAGCGAGCACAACGCATCTTCAGACGTACCAAAAGCATCTCAAGATGCTTCCTGGCTGGCTGTACTTGTTTAGTACTTTAGTCACAGCGCGGCCAGTCGGTCTCGGAAAGACAAAGCCCGGCTCTGAAGCCCAGGATGGAACACCGGAGCAAAGATCACAAGGAGGAAAGGGCACTCGGGGCCTTTGTGGCTAACATCCTCCGGCCTCCGGTACCCCAGACGCCGCGGGTGCTCCCCCACCTCCGCCCCAGCTCCGCAAACACTCGCTCAGGCCCCTGATCTTTACCAGCGCTGAAAGGGGCGTCGCTGAAGTCCGCGCCGAGCCTGCCGACCAGTCCAGCTGCCCAGAGGAGCAGCCAGGCCACGGCGCTGGCAGCCAGGACGCCGGGGCCCGACGCCCGCCCGAGAGGGGCGCGCGGGGCGAGCTGCGATCACGGGAGGAATCTGAGCACGCTGAGCGTGCTCCCACCTTCCCCGGTGACCGGCACAGAACGCTGCTTGCGCTACCACCCCAGGTCCCCCCAATAACTCCAGGTTCCCAAGAGGCCTGCCCCTGGCCCCGCCCCTCCTCATCCCAGCCGGGGCGGGGCGAGAGGCTGCGCAAGCGCAATCCGCGCGCCCGGCTGTTGCCTAGGGAACGATCCTTGGGGCGCCCTGGCGGGCCTCTGGACCTGGCGAGCTGCCTTAGGACCGCACTCGCCACGCTCAGCCCCGCTTCCTGTCCACAACCGGATGCGTGCGGGCTGGGCCCCCTGCCTCTGAGTTCAACCCATGGTTACTCCTGTAGGCTATGGCTGTCGCCGCTTCCTGCAGCGTCAGGCTCCACCTCGCCTCAAAATCGATCTAAGTGCTCCTCTGTGCAATGCGGTAGGATGGAAACTACCCCCTCACTGCTGTTCAGATTTGCACTTCCTGTTCTTCTTCGAGGGTAAGAAGGGTCGCGGAGGGTAGGAAGGGTCGCCTTGCATTGGTAAGGACATGAATCCGGAACTGTGTATCCCCTTAGGTGCTGTGGGGAACAAATCCCTGGTTTAAAAAAAAAAAAAGTATTTCAGGTAAAAGTTTATCAGGTAAATGTGATGTCATTCCTCCCAACTGCGGAATGTGTTAGCGGGCTTAGAGAGTGCTGGTGCTGAGCTGCAGATCAGAAGGCTATGAGATCTCAAAAGTGGGAAGATAGTGAAATATAGCACTACAAACAGGCTATTAAGAAATATGGACAGCCGGACAGTGGTGGTGCACGCCTTTAATCCCAACACTTGGGAGGCAGAGACAAGTGGATTTCTGAGTTCGAGGCCAGCCTGGTCTACAAAGTGAGTTCCAGGACAACCAGGGCTACACAGAGAAACTCTTTCTCGAAAAACCAAAAAAAAAAAAAAGGAGAAGAAGAAGAAGCAATCGGGAAACAAAGGCAGTCAGATCTCTGAGTTTGAAGCCAGCCTGGTCTACAGAGTGAGTCCAGGACAGACAGAGCTACCCAGAAAAACCCTGTCTTGAAACAACAACAATAATAATAAATTAAGAGGGGGAGGGGAGCCACCAAAAAAAAAATAATAATAAATTAAGAGGAAAACTCTATAGTCAAGACCTTACATTATTTACGACTCTATTGACAAGTGTGGCCATTTGCTTGTGTTTGTAGACCATCTAGTGTCTAGAAAGTTTACTAACATCACACTTCAGTGAGGTGAACTGGAAATAGTGTCTGGTCATTGACTCAGATCAAAGGCAAAGCACAGCGGTATGAAAAGCAGCTCTTTATTATGACTAACCTCATAGGAGTCAAAATCTCACATCTATCAGGAGGAGTGAGAATACAGATTATGATCCTGTATGATAAATCTACCTGGCAACCACAAAATTTGTATTTTAATACGGGAAACTTTATGTATGATATAAAGCCAAACTGTAGTTTATATATATTTCTATTTATGCATATATGTATGTATACATATATATAGCTAGAAAAAAAAGAATAGAGGTTAGATAAATATTTCATTTTTTCCTTCTCTTCCTTTTATCCTTATTTTTCTATAATGAGCAAATATAGTGTTTGTTTGTTTCTTTTTTCTTTTTTTTTTTTTTTTTTTTTTTTTTTTTTTGGTTGTCCTGGAACTCACGCTGTAGACCAGGCTGGCCTTAAACCCACAGAGATCCACCTGCCTCTGCCTATATAGTGTATAGTGCTGGGATTAAAGGCGTGTGCCACCACTGCCTGTTCAGATCTGCCATTTTAACTATTGATGCTTAGGTTGTTAGTGGCCAGCTGGCTGGGGTCGTTTTGCTCTAGCTGGATAGAACCCATGAGAAGTTCCCAGGCCCTTGAGTGTCCAAGGCCGGAACTAGATGATTAGAGACTTAGTGCTCCTGATTTAGAAGCTAGTGACGCGTGGTTCTGGATGCTCTGGATGTTCGGGTTGGATGCTATTGGCACCTGTCTGGCAAGCATTTGCCAGATACTGTAAAGGTCAGCACCCAGCAGCTATGAGTGACACCAGCAGACAACATCTGCTGGATTTACGGCTCCTGGGGTCCTTGAATGTTGAGACACTCCATTCCTACAATGGCTAGGGACCCCCAAGCCAGCTCCGGCTGTCCCTGGGACCTCAGACTGTGCTTCCTCACCCCACCCCGCCCCGTGGGGTGTCCATGGTTTCCCATAGCCCAACACCTGCCCAGGGTAAGCCGTGTGTTGGGTAAGCCGTTGTGGAGTAAGCACAGTCAAAACTCCCGTTGTCCCCCTCCCCAAGCAGCCTGTGGGGAGCAGATGAGGAACCCATTTAACCCTACAGGCTAGCATTATCGCTTAAGGCCCGGAAGCCTCCTGAAACTCTTCAGCACCTAGTTCTCACAGCTTCTGCTGCCTCTACTCCAGTGTTTCCACTTTGGTTACTTGCTCTCTGGAATCTTTCTTTGCCTTCTTGGGCCTTCAACTGCTGTCAGGATGGTACTGCTGCCAGTGTACCAGTTTTACCATGTCTTCCTTGTGCTGATAGCTCAGCCTGGTCTGCTCATACTAACAATCAAAAGCAGGAAAGAAAAGGCCACTGGAAAAGCCTTTTAATGAGCCTAATGTAACATGTAACACCTGGAGCAGCACAATGAGAATGTATCCAGGTGACTCCGTAATTGAGCTGCCAGATGGATGTGAGGCAAGGATGTTTGCAGCAATCATGATACAACCCTTCATGCAAAGGAGTACTGGAATCTGCATCACAGGCCTGCTGCGGAGCCTCCATGATGGCTGCCCCCTGATGTCTTGGCTGAAAGCAGAAGGATGACTAATGCGCCCTGAGGCTTCTGCTCAGCATGCTGCTCTCTAAGGCCTGTGCAGGCTGATAGAGTGCTCGAAGTGATGGCTGTCTTCAGCTGTGCTTCTGTAGTATCCTCAGAGAAACAGAAATAAAGAAAGGAAGGAAATGGGAGTCTAGACAGTTACAAGTAAGGGGCTGACAGTTCTACCTCAGCCTGCTAGGTGTAAGAGAAGGGCCTGTGAAGATGTTGCCCTTCGTGGTCTTAAAGAGGCCTCAACACAAACTAACAATTCTAGTAACAGTTAACAGTGCTTCATATTATTTAACCATGTGTAACAGCATTTAACTCCTGCCCCAGTGCCCTAGGATAATACATATGAACCTTGCTTGTCTTAATACACAGCATTGAACAAGTATTAATTACCCTTACTATGTTTCAGACTGTACTAAGAGCTTAATGGAAATGGACACACTTCCTGCCTTCCTAGAACAAACAGACTAACAGGGAGAATACATGGTAAGTAGAAGTCAATCTTGATGAATAAAAGAATCGCTGTGGGGTACGCAGTGGTGGTACACGCCTTTAATTCCAGCACTTGGGAGTCAGAGGCAGGCAGATCTCTGAGTTCGAGGACAGCCTGGTCTACAGAGTTCCAAGACAGCCAGAGCTACACAGAGAAACATTATTTTGGGAGAGAGAGAGAGAGAGAGAGAGAGAGAGAGAGAGAGAGAGAGAGAGCAGAGCAAGCAAGCATTTGGAAGGCACAAGCAATTAGATCTGGTCTAGTGGACTTCTCAGTACCAAATGTTTATAAAATAAAAGGTGCTGGAGATGGAGCATAGCTGGTGGAATGCTTGTCTACTGTACACGAAGCCCTGGGTTCCATCTCGAGCAACCCATAAACCAAGCTTAGTAGCACATGCTGTAATTCTACCACTGGGAAGTAGAGACAGGAGGATCAGAAATTCAGAATCACCCTCCACTACATAACAAGTTCAAGGCCAATCTAGGCTACACGAGACACTCTTGAAAAAGGAAAAAGTTTAAAAGAACATAAACATAGAGGGTGAAACATCAGTTAAAGAAATCCTTTAACTGAAACATCAAAATGATTCTGAAGGCCACCAGGTAAGTTCTTGGGTTCCCAGGAGGTTCGTGTGTAATCCCTGGTACCAGTGCAGCACACTAAGGGGTCCAGACTGAATGGCATTACCTACTCAGAGATCCAACGAACTGAGGCTAGCCTGAACCAAACTGAACTTTCAGGGGTAGCCCTCAAAGTCTCGAACTTTGTAAACATACAGTCCTGGGGCTAGTCCACAGCCAGATCCACTGAGGAGAGGGGGAAAAGATTTATTCAACACCTAGCTCAATTTGGTTGTCCTTTTTCAGGAAATTGTTGTACAGCTGTCCTATTTGTATCAGATTTCCTTCAGTTTACCCTGAATTACACAAGAAGATGAAATACATTGCCAAGAAATGTGGAGTTAGGTTCCAGCCTCCAGCTATGATCTTGATTTATGAGAGTGAAACCGAAGGAAAGAGCCGCCAGCGCATCATGCCTGTCCGAAACTTTTCCAAGTTCTCAGGTACCCGTGTTTTATCTTGCCTCCTGTCTAGCTGTGATTTACTTTCATTTCACATGTATATGTGTCCATGTGAGTGAGTGTTTACAGAGACCAGAAGAGGGCATCAGATTCCCTGCAACTAGAGTTACAAGCTGAAGTCGGGAACCCTGCAAGCGCTCCTAACCATTGAGCCATCTTTCCGGCCTTTGCCTCCTGTCTTCCATATTCTTAAGTCACTTAATAAAAATAACCTGACATCATCAGGTATGGTTACATACACCTATAACCCAAGCAGTAGGAGGCTAAGGCAGGAAAATTGCAAATGCAAAATAAGTCTGGATAACTTTAAATAACCTGTCTCAAAATTAAAGCAAAACCCAAAAACGGGTTTGGGAGGGCGTGTAACTCAGTGATGGAGCACTGACCTAGCGCATGCAGCTCCTGGATCCAGTCCCACTGAGAGGGAGAAGGAAGAGGAGGGAGGGACGGAGGGAGGGAAGGGGTGGGAGCAGGGGGAGATAGAGAGGATATTTTAGTTTTGTGCAATGGAATGACAGGTTCCTCAGAATTAAGCAACCCTGGGTGGGTATAAATCATCAGGACTGGCCTGTGATCTTTGTGAAATCACATATTGTTCACAGACTTCAGTTTCTGTGCTGGTATTTTTAGGTCAACCTGACACAGGCTAGAGTCACTTAGGAAGAGGGAATGTCAGTTGAGAAAATGCCCCCAACAGATTGATCTGTAGCAGACCTGTGGTCCATTTTCTTGATTGATTACTGAGGTGGGAGGGCCCAGCCCACTGTGGGTGGGGCCACTCCAGGCTGGTAAGAAAGCAGGTTGAGCAAGCCATGGTGAGCAAGCCAGTAAGCAGCACTCCTCTGCATCAGCTCCTGCTTCTAGGTTCCTGCCCTGCCTAAGGTCCTACTTTGGGCTTCCTCTGTGATGGGCTGTGATATGAAGATGTAAGTGAAATAACCCTTTCCTCCCCAAGCTGCTTTTGATAATAGTGTTTTATCACAGCAATAGAGGCCCTAATTAAGACAATTTCCCAATCTATACTTTTTAACAGTTACAGAATTGGTGATTTAATATTTTAGAATAGTTATGAGTTAAATAATATACTACTGTTTAATAATACTAAATTTCCTTCTCTTTCTGAATATTTTTTATTTGTAGATAACTAGTTTATTATTTATTAGTGTCACACAGCTGCCTTTTAAGAGCTATGCCTTTTTTTTTTTTTTTTCTTTTTCTTTTTTTGGCAGGAGGGATAAGGGAAGCTTTAGTCCCAGCACTCAAAAGACAGAGGCAAGTGGATGTCTGTGAGTTTGAGGCCGGCCTGCTCGTACTGAGTGAGCTCTAGCCCAGCGAAGGCTACATTGGCTCTAAAACAAATAAGACCACACCATGTTTTATCTTTAGACATTTTCTTCAGTTGAAAGTTTTTAACATCTCTACTAAGTACTTTTAGGTTAAGAAAGTAAAAAGGAAAAGGAAAAAAATCCATCCTTTTCTCCCACACCAAAGTTAGGTTTGTTTGTTTGAAGTGTTTTATTGAGGTTGGAGAGTTGGTTCAGCAGTTAAGAGTACTTGCTGTTCTTTCAGAGGACCTGAGTTCAGTTCCCAGCACCCACATGGGAGCTCACAGCCATCTTCTAAATCCAGTTCCAGGGGATCCAGCACCCTCTACTGGTCTCTGCCAACACTGCACACATGTAACATAAACATAAATACATTCAGGCAAACACTCAACATATTAAGTCAAAATAAATAGATCCTTTAAAAAAAAAAAAAAAAAAGCATATATATATTATGGCTTTTGTTTTTTTTGGTTTTTTTTTGAGACAAGATCTCTTCTTCACCTTGGCTGGCCAAGAACTCATGAGTATCCTCCTGCTTCAGCCTCTTTTTTTTGTTTTGTTTTGATTTTTGGTTTTTTGAGACAGGGTTTCTCTGTATAGCCCTGGCTGTCCTGGAACTCACTCTGTAGACCAGGCTGGCCTCGAACTCAGAAATCCGCCTGCCTCTGCCTCCCAAGTGCTGGGATTAAAGGCGTGCGCCACCACTGCCCTGGCTGCTTCAGCCTCTTAATGCTGGGATGAGAAACAATTATAAACCTGTACCACCAAACTCAGCCTGTTGTAGTTTTTGCTTTTAAGGCAGGATCTAGTTAAGTAGTCCAGGCTAGTCTCAAACATTCTATCCTCCCAACTCTTCCAGGTGCTAGGATTACAGGCATGTGTGTGCTGTATGACAAACTTCTCCTAGGTTGAAACAACATATGTGTATTTATCCCCGATAGTGAGCCCATGACCAAAGTGTGAATACCATTGAAGTTCAATTTGGTGAGCCAACAAGCTTTCTTGGGGTTACTTACAGGATATGGGTGAAGGTTCACTCACAGGACCAGAGTGACTTGAAAACAGCTGTATCACCAAGGCCCACCCCAGCATCGGTGGGTGACAGCTCACAAAGCTGGGAACCTGGAGATCACTGCTTGACCTGCAGGCAGCTCAAGAGGATGGAGAGTGTCTTTTGTTTCTTTTAGGCTGTTTGGCAGGTCTCAAGAGTCTTTCACGTAGCTTAGCTCCTTTGAGAGTGACCCTCGCCAGTCTTTATTGTTTATCCTCAGGAAGGGAGGACTTAGTGAATTTGGTCAGTTTTAGGGATTTCCTGGAGTTATTTTGAATTGTTTACTTCTTGTCTGAAGGAGTTCTCTATAGGGTGGAATGTTTTAATGTGGGAGGGCTGCCAGCAACAGCATGTGTAACAGAGAAGTGTTAAAACTCAATTGATTAGAAAAGAACAGTTCTCAAGCATAATTGATTTAATAAACCCCTTTAGCCAGTTACCTTGGAGCTAGTGATCTCAGGGTTTTGGTCTGTTTAGTCCTTGCAATAGTTTGTGATGGGTGTGATGAGTGTAGTACATACAATTTTCTTCCTCCTAGATTGCACCAGAGCTGCTGAACAATTAAAGAATAACCCCCGGCACAGGAGTTACCTGGAACAAGTGTCCCTGAAGCAGCTGGAGAAGCTGTTTGTGTTTTTACGAGGTTCCTTGCAGGGGCAGAGCTTGGCAGAAACAATGGAACAGATTCGGCGGGAAACAACCGTGGATCCCGAGGAAGACCTGAACAAACTGGATGACAAGGAGCTCGCCCAAAGGAAGAGAATCATGGATGAGCTGTTCGAGAAAAATCAGAAGAGGAAGGACGACCCCAGTTTTGTGTATGACATTGAGGTTGAGTTCCCTCAGGAGGAACAGCTGCTGTCCTGCAGCTGGGACACAGCGTCAGTCGATGAGTTCTGAGACCTCCTACTCCCTGTTTCCATACAGAGCAACGGTCAGTTCTAGAAAATGCTGAAGCGCTAACGCTATATAAAACCAAGACACTTACATGTGCTACATAGGCCTATGAGAAACACAGAAATATAGACAGGAATCTGCCTTCATGGCACTCTAAAGGGAAGGGAACTCAAGAACTTGTAAAAAGGTATTTTAATAATATTACTCAGGAAAAGGATAAGAGATATTTGACGAAGGCTGTAGAAGGGTCAAAGCCCGGGTTCCTGCGGGTGCACTGGGAAGACCCCCTCAGCGGAAAGGGCCCATGCCTGGCCCTGAAATGCTGCAGATGCTTTTATACAAATCAAGATGAAGCAAAGGGGGAAGGGGAAGGAAAGAGACAAGAAACAGGAAAATCCGAGACAGGGTGAGTAATTATAGTTTGACAAGATTGGAATTAAGCTGTGTTCGTCAGGACTCTGTGTGCATTAACTCTGGGGTAGACAGGAACACCTGTAAATGTAAAACGTCTCACAGATACAAGTGCATGTGGCAGAAGGCAGGCAATTCTACCCCTCGATCAGGAAATAATGTTCTAACGTTTCTCTGAAACCCAGAACCACTTCCTGCGAAAGGCTGGTTTGTACAGTGGGAAGTCTGCCCACGATGAGTGATAGGTACTGCTGTTCAGACCTGTTCCTGAGCTTAGATGTACAAAGATCTCGGCCTCAGAAGGCCACTGTGTGCAGATGTGTTTGTTCTTACTAGAATATTATCTGATTGATAAAAATCGTATGTTTTCTACAAGGAAACTATTACTCATTGAATAAAGCTGTGAAAGTAAGTGTTAAGTCTTACCGGTTTTTCTTTCCTTCAGTCTGGTATTTTGTTTGCCAGGTTTTGGGGTGTTTCTGGTTTGTGTGCATTGGCAGATGTTTAGCTTTACTATCGGCCTGTTCTCACGTGTCTCAGTGTCCTTTGTTCCTTTCTGCTCTGCTTCCCTGCTGTGTCCTCTTTGGTTTCTTCCTCCCCACTCATAGTGTCCTTTCCAGTCACACACACACACACACACACACACACACACACACACACGGTGAGAAAATGTGGTATTCCTGAACCTGATTTATTTTGTACAAGCATGATGATTTCCTTTCCATCTCCTGTAAATATCATGATTTCTTTATGACTAAATGAAATTGCACTGTGTATATGTACAGCTCCTTTACTGATTTGTCTTGATGGATTCCTAGGCTTGTTGCATTTCCTAGCTGTTGTGAATAGAGCGGCTGTAACGTGGATGTCCGAATATGTTTGTACTATGTTGACTTAGAGCCATTCGAATAGTATAGCTGGGTCATTTGGTAGTTCTGTTTTCAGATTTTTTTTTCTGAACCTTCATACAGATTTCTACAGTGGCTATACCAGTTTACATTCCCACCAGTACTGCATAAAGATTCCTCTCTCTCTACATACGTGATAGCACTTATTGCTAGTTGGTTTCCTGGTAGCCATTCTGACTGGGGTTACAGAGCAATTCGCATGCGTTTCTCTGATGACTAAGGATGTACACACTTCTCAATGTTCAGTTCACTGAACATTCTGGTGTTTCCTCTTCTGAGAGCTGTTTACTCAGGTTTTGTTGGCCCGTTCATTGATTGGATGATTTGAGGCTGAGGGTTGGTACCTTTTGCGACTCTTGTATGTAATCATCCGTCTTGGATAGTATCTTATATAAGATGTCTATATTAGATTATATAGTTATATAGATTAAAGAGCTCACAAAATCTTTCGTAGATAGATGATATATAGATTTTAGTTGTATGATATATAGTTGGCAAAGATTTGCTCATTTTTTTTTTTTGTCCTAAGCCAGGCGTGGTGGTACACGCCTTTAACTCCAACCCTTGGGATGCTGAGGCTGGTGGATCTCTGAAGTCTGAGTGAGGCCAGCCTGGTCGATAGAGCAAGTTCTTTTTTTGTTTTGTTTTTGTTTTTCGAGACAAGGTTTCCCTGTATAGCCCTGGCTGTTCTGGAACTCACTCGGTAGACCAGGCTGGCCTCGAACTCAGAATTCCGCCTGCCTCTGCCTCCCAAGTGCTGGGATTAAAGGCGTGCGCCACCACCGCGGCGATAGAGCAAGTTCTTACTGGCTTATTCTCTCCTAGCTTGCTCAGCCTGATTTCCTATACAACCAAGAACCCACATTGGGCTGCATCCTATCAAATTAATCATCAATCAAGAAAAATGCCCCACAGACATCCCACTGGCCAGTATGATGGAGGCAATTGCCCAGCTGATGTTGCCTGGTGACTCTAGGCTCTGCCAAGCTGACAGAAAACAACCACACAATATTTTAAAGTTTGTATGTACAGGCCTGCGTGGCACATCGCTGTAGTGCTCGGTCTCGATAGCGCGCGTCCGTCATGTCAATTCCCGCGTCTTCAGTGGAAAAAAAAAAAGTTGTATGAAGACAGTTACTTGAAGATTCCGAGAGGGCATCAAATCCCCTACAGCTGGAGCTAAGAGTGGCTTGAGCCACCCTATGTAGGTACTGGAAACTGAACTCGGGTCCCTCCAAGAGCAGTATATGTCCTAACCACTGAGCGCACCTCTAGCCCCTTTCTCCTATTCCGTAGGTTATCTTTATTGCTGATTGTTTTCTGCACAGAACCTTTGTCACAGTTTAGAATGATTTCCTATGTTCTATATGTGATTTCCTCCATCAGTGTGAGATTTTTAGGTCTACACTAAGGTTGACCATTTGGAGTTTGTTATATTTGCTGGGATTTGTTTTCGTGTAGACTAAAAGGTATGGATCTAGTTCACTTTTCTCTATGTGGGTATCTAGTTTTCCCTACTGTTTGCTGAAGAGGTTTTCTTCTGATGCATGTCCTTGGCACCTTTGTTGAAACCTAGATGGCTGTAGCAGTGTGGATCCTCTGTTCCCTTACATGGGCTCGCGTTTCTGATTTGGTGCTGGTATGCTGTTTTTGTTACTGTGGTTCTGTAGAGCACTCTCAGAACAGGTATGAAACATCCACCATCGCTCTTCCTTCTTTAGGATTGCCTCCCTCTTCAAGGCCTGTCTTGCTTTCATACGAATTTTATTGCTGGGGTTTTTTGTTTATTTGTTTGTTTGTTTTTTTGTTTTTTTAAGTAAATAGTGTCACTGGAATTTTGATCACATTATAGGGACCATATTAAATCTTGAAATTGCTCTCAGTAATACAAACATTTTTTCTTTTCTTTCTTCCTTTCTTTCTTTTGTTTTTTGTTTTGTTTTGTGTTGTTGTTTTTTGAGACAGGGTTTTTTCTCTGTGTAGCCCTGGCTGTCCTGGAACTCACTCTGTAGACCAGGCTGGCCTCGAACTCAGAATTCCGCATGCCTCTGCCTCCCAAGTGCTAGGATTAAAGGCTTGTGCCACCACTGCCTAGCCAAACATTTGTTTTCAATGTTAATTTTTCTAATCCATAAGCATAGGCAGCCTAATGTTTTCTTCATTTTTATTTCTTCAGTGTTTGCTAGAGTTCCTTTCCCTCCCTAGTTAGGTAGTTTGCTTGCTAACTCTTTGTTAGTTTCATACATGAATACAATGTGTTAGGAGCACCTCCACTGCTGGCCGCTCCTCCCTGACAAAGCCCCCAACCCCCTCCCTGCCTCATGACTTCTTTTTAACACACGGAATCCTGTTACTGCTTTCTGTTGTCCGTGGGTGGAGGGTGCAGTCCACTGGAGCATGGACAGCCTACCGTGGACTGCACCACTGAGGAAAAATGACGTCTCCCTCCTCCAGAGGCCGCCAACTGCTCCTCAGCTAAGGGTAGGGCTTGACTTTTATGGATTTCTCTCTAGGCAAGTTTATTATTTGTATATAGAAAGACTAGTGGGTTTTATGCATTGATATTTATATAGTGCTACTTTGCTGAAAGTGTTTTATTGGCTATGAGGGTTTCTCGTAAAGTCTTTAGGGACTTTTCTTTATAATGGGTCAGATGTCATAGGTACAAATTTTCATTTTCCTTTCTATCCTAGTTTGCTTTCTTTTTTTTTTTTTTTTTTTTTTTGGTTTTTTTCGAGATCAGGGTTTCTCTGTGTAGCCCGGGCTGTCCTGGAACGTACTCTGTAGACCAGGCTGGCCTCGAACTCAGAAATCCGCCTGCCTCTGCCTCCCAAGTGCTGGGATTAAAGGCGTGCGCCACCACCACCCGGCCCTAGTTTGCTTTCTATTGCTGTGATAAACACCATGACCAAAAGCAACTCGGGGAGGAAAGGGTTATGTGTCATCTTACAGATTATAGTTAATTATTGAGGGAAATCAGAAGCTTGAGGCAAGAACTGATGCAGGAACCATGGAGTAATGCTACTTGGCTTACTCAACTCCCTTTCCTTTCCTTTTTTTCTTTTCTTTAAATTGCTTGCTTTTTGTTTTTTGTTTTGTTTTTGTTGTTGATTTGTTTGTTTTGGCTGGCCTGGAACTCAGTTTGTAGTCCAGGCTGGCATCAAATTCATAAAGATCCTCCTGCCTCTGCCTCTTAGTGCTGGGACTAAAGGTATGTGCCACTGCTGCCTCTACCATTGCCTCTACCACCACCTGGCTTCCTTTCTTATACGAGCCCAGGACGTCTGCCCAGAAGTGGCCCCACCACACGGGGATGGGCACGGCTGCATTAATCCTTAGTTGAGAAGATGCTTCAAAGACTTGCCAGCAGGTCAGTCTAATAGAAGCATTTTCTCAGCTGAGGGTCCCTGCTCACAGGTAACAGTAGCTTGGGTCAAGCTTGCAAAAAATGAACCGGCTCTTTCCTATTTGTATTCTTTTTTCTTATCTCACTGCCGTAGCTGAAATTTCAAGCAGAATGAGCACCCTTTCTCATTGCCGATTTAGAAGAAATGCTTTAAAATTTCCCCATTTAGAATTACTTTGTCGCCAGGGGTGGTGGCGCAGCCTTTAATCCCAGCACTTGGGAGGCAGAGGCAGGCGGGATTTCTGAGTTCGAGGCCAGCCTGGTCTACCGAGCGAGTTCCAGGACAGCCCGGACTACACAGAGAAACCTGTCTCGAAAAAACCAAAAAAAAAAAAAAAAAAATCCATGCTTGGAGCAGAGCGGTGGATTTTGAGTTCGAGCAGCCTGGTCACAGAGTGAGTTCAAAAAAAAAAAAAGATTATGTTGTCAGGCTGGAGAGATGGCCGAGGTTAAGAGCACAGACAGCTCTTACCAGAGGTCCTGAGTTCAATTCCAGCAACCACATGGGGCTCACAACCATCTGTAATGGATCCGATGCCTCTTTGGTGTGTCTGAAGACAGCTACAGTGTACTCATGTAAATAAAATAAATCTTTAGAATCATGTTGTTTGTGGGTTTGTCCTGTTGGTCCTCATCTTTTTTTTTTTTTTTTTTTTTTTTGAGCAAATAGCCAATATTTACTTCAGCAAGTGAAAAGCCAAAGGCAGACAGCTTTTGTTGTGGTTATACCTTAGTGCTTGGATTTCATTGCTTGTTATGGATGTATTTAAGTTGTTTATATCCTCTGGATTTAATTTTGCTATGTCATATATATCTTAGGATTTATCCATTTTCTCTAGATTTTCTTGTTTTTTGAGGGGTGAATTTTCAGTGTTCTGTAATGGTCTCCATTGATTGTACTGTTCAGGACAGAAGGAGTGTTCTTCAGATAAAATGAATGATCTTTATGTATTGGACACCTGACCAGGAAACTTCCATGGGAATACATTACCACATTTCGATTGCTAATTCCTCATTGCCCATGGCCTTGTTAATTGCAGCTAAATACAGCTCGGTTATATGCCTCTTGCCTTAGAAGGAAATTTTAACCAAAGCCAAGAAATCTGATTGCTGCTATTAAACATTTCTTATTTATATTTTCTCATCCCGATTATATGCTAGGTGCTAGAGAATTTTCATAGTTTTATCAGTCCAACGTTAGCTTTAGTATGAGTGGCACATGCCTGTAACTGGAGTGCTCTGCACTAAGGCAAGAGGATCAGAGTTCAAGACTAGCTTATCTAACACTGAAATCTTGTCTTCAACAAGACAAAAGTATCTTTTGTTTCTGATAATGAAATACAGAAATAGAGGAGATAAATTAAAATTTCAAAAAATAATACCCACTGATATGAAGATTTGTGTGTGCTTATGTATCGTTGTTTAAAAAAATAAAATTGAGCCAGGCAGTGGTGGCACACGCCTTTAATCCCAGCACTTGGGAGGCAGAGGCAGGTGATTTCTGAGCAAGGCACCTGGTCTACAGAGTGAGTTCCAGGACAGCCAGGGTTATACAGAGAAACCCTGTCTGAGAAAAATAAATAATTAAATAAAAATAAAAAATAAAATAAAATTGATTTTTTTGACAACATGATAATGTCTATAGTCCCAGTGCTTGGGAGGCAAAGGCAGGCCAGCTACAGCTAGAGAAATAGTTTAAATGAGAACAAGTTAGGGAAGAAAATAAATCTTTTTTTTTTTTTTTTTTGTTCCAAACTATCTCCGGTTTCTCTTTATCCCCCTCCACACTCACATACTTAAAGTGGACTGACCAGAAATGCCGCCTGATCCAACTGTGCAATATAATGAGGCATGCGTCATCCGCCAAACAATATACTATATATTTGTCTTGTACAGAAAGCTGTACACCAGAGGCAGTCTTACTTCTTAGAGCTTGGAAGCACAGGAACACCCAGGGGTCCTGTGCTTGCTGGACAAGTGCTCTACAACACTCACCTAAATCCCCAGCTCTGATCTTCTATGAAATAACTGCTTAACTTTGCCATTTACTGTCTATTAGAGCCTAGATATTGTGCACTCTTGTGTTAACTTGAAGGTCTCTGCCCAATAAAGGCATTAACCATGGAGAGTGTGTTTATATTCTGTCACCAGTAACCATTTCCATATCTAACCTAAACATAATGTCAACATCTTTCTATATGCTGTGATCTCGCTCTTCACAATTATTATCAAAAGGAGAAAGAGAAAGACATAAAGTCTGAAGGAAGGCAAAGTTAGGGAGGATAGATGGTAGCTGTCAACCAAAAGCTGCATGAATTAATAAATACGTAGACAAGTGGCTACCTTTTGCTGGCCTAGAACTCAGAAATCCCTGCCTCTGCCTCCAAGTGCTGGGATGAAAGGCGTGCGCCACCACTGCCAGGCATACTTCTTAATATGTATTCATTTCATGTCTTATGAGTTCTTTTTTTTAATTGCAGTATGTGTGTGTGTGTGTGTGTGTGTGTGTGCGCTGCGTGCGCGCACACGTAAAATGCAATACTTACATGAAAGTCAGAAGACAACTTGCAGAGTCCTTTTCTTCAATCATGTGGGTCTTGGATCAAACTTGGGTCATCAGGCTTGGTGGCACATCCCTTCTCACTAGGCCATCTCAATGTTGTGGACACACTTTATGCGTCTGTGGTGTTCAGGCTAAACTGGTCTGGAATAGCTGGGCTCAGACAGTCCTCCTCCAGTCTCCCAAGGATCTGGGATTACAGGCTTGAATCACTTCAATCAAGCTGAGTGTTCGTCTTGTTCTTTTGTGACATAGTCTCATGTAGCCCAGGCTGTTTGAAACTCACTATGTGGTCAAGGCTGGCCACGAACTCCTGATCCTCCTACTTCAACCTCCTGAATACTGAGATTACAGCTAAGCACCACCACACCTAGCTTGAGTGTCTTTTATGTGTAGACATCAGAGGTCAGCTGATGACAGTTCTCTCCTGCCACTATGTGGGTCCTAGACTCTGAGCTCTGGTCATCAAGCTTGACATAAACCATCTAGCATACCCTTCTTAACTACAAATTTTAGAAGATTTATTTATTTTATGTATATGAATGCACTGTCGTTGTCTTCAGACACACAGAAGGGGTCATTGATCCCATTACAGGTGGTTGTGAGCCACCATGTGGTTCTGGGAATTGAACTAGGACCTCAAGAAGAGCAGTCAGTGCTCTTAACCGCTGAGCCATCTCTCCAGCCCTTTAACTACAATTTTTAAAAACGTAATTATTTGATTATTCAATGTGCATCAGTGCCTGCATGTGAACTACATGTGTGTCTTATGCCCTTGGAGACCTAAAGAGGGCCTTGGATCCCCTGGGACTGGAGTTCCAGACAGTTGTGAGCCATCATGTGTATGCTGGGAATTGAACTCAGGTCCTCTGTAAGGGACCACTGGGCCATCTCTCCAGCCTCCTTTTTGAGACAGCATCTCACTCTACCTACCTCAGGCTGTCCTCAGTAGGCCTCATGTCTCAGCCTCCCAGCTGCTGGAAGCTAGGAACCACAATACCTGCTCTAGTTTCATCCTAAGAAAAGCAGGATGTGAGACTGGAGAGACAGCTCAGAAGTTAAAGCGCCGGATCCTGAGTTCAATTTCCAGCAACCACGTGGTGGCTCACAACCATCTGTAACGGAATCTGGTGCCCTCTTCTGGCCTTCAGGTACACATGCAAACAGAATGCTGTATACATAATAAACAAATAAAATAAATAAATAAATGCAGGATGTAAGCCAAGCAGTGGTGACACTCACCTTTAATCCAGCACTGGGGAGGCAGAGACAGGCAGATCTCTGAGTTTGAGGCTAGCCTGGTCTACAGAGTGAGTTCCAAAATATCCAAGGCTACACAGAGAAACCCTGTCTCAAAAAACCCAAAACCAACCAAACAAAAAACAAACACCACCCAAAGCAAGATGTTTATTCTGTTTAAAACAAAACATAAAAGAAAAAAAAAAAAAACCTACCATCAGAGAGCAGTACTACCATCAGAGAGCAGTACTCGTTTTTTAACTTATCAAAGTGTACCTTTCAGCGCGGGCGGTGGTGGCGCACGCCTTTAATCCCAGCACTTGAGAGGCAGAGGCAGGCGGATTTCTGAGTTCGAGGCCAGCCTGGTCTACAGAGTGAGTTCCAGGACAGCCAGGGCTACACAGAGAAACCCTGTCTTGAAAAACCAAAAAAAAAAAAAAAAAAGTGTATCTTTCATCTGGTAGCTGTAATCAATCTGTTTGATAAGCAATGTGCCTTGCTTGACATCCATGGAGAGTCTTGCTCAGCCTATAGATGCCTTTTCATAATCTAGTTAGAGTCGTTCTTTATTCACCTAATTTCATTTAAGCACTGACAAGATGCCAATTGCTGTCCCCGTTAATGGGGACACAGAGGACAGACAGTCACATTTCAGTAGGGAGGACTGTCCATAAAAAATACCAGACAGTCGCACAAGTGGGTGAGGCGAGGTCAGTATTCGATGACGTCACCACCGACGTTATCACCATACCGCCTATATCCTGAAAGATCGAGGAGAAAGTGCAAGTGCCCACGGAGCCCCTGTATGCAAATTAGTTTCATACACTGTATGACCGAGTCACATTTATATAGAAATTTATGCTCAAACAAGCTTGAGCACATGTTAGTACTCAGAAGGCAGAGGCAGGTGGATATCTGAGTTCGAGGACAGCCAGGACTACACAGAAAAACCTGTCTCAAAAACAAAAAGAAAAAAGAAAGTAATTCATGCTCATAGCTTTTGGTAAATCATTTTCCTCGAGTTCTTCTCTGACTTCATCTTATTCTCAAGGCTGAAAACCTGTCACCCTACAGAGAAGGGTCCAGCAGTTCTGCTTTCCCTCATTCCAAATCCTAGGCCTTGGTCTGTCTGCCTCTGAGCCTGGCACCTCCTGTGACACTGCAGTCTGCGGCTCCAGCATCCACGTCCACATCAGTATGCTTGGTCATCCCTGAGACTGGTCGGCAAAAACCAAAACACCTCAATTAATAAAATACTTGCCAGCTCTTGCGTGGGTAAGAGTTGTATTTCTAATTGAGAGTTATTAATTCTGGGGATGGAGACGAGCATGTGCCAGGTGCACCGTGGACGTCAGAGGACCACTCTCAGGTCTCCGGTCTCTCCTTCCCCCAGGTGGATTTCATAGATCTGACTCGAATCAGCTTGGTGGTGGGTCCTCTATCCACCAAGTCGTCTCCTGGGGCTTGCTAGTGCAGAGAGTGGTAGAGTCACAGCCGTTATCAACTTGTTTCACATCTTCTGAAACATCTGAGTACAAAAGGGACAGCTTTATAAGACACGACCTTCAAGCCTCTAACTCAGGCTAGTGGATTTCAATCTTGAGGATGTCAGACTCACCCAGTCACAACACAGATAGATCCCTTTCTCAGAGATTGGGGTTCAGGAGCCTGGGGGTAGGACTGAGAATCTGCAATCTAGCAGTCCCCCCAGAACACACTTTGAGAACCACTGTGCAATTCATTCTTCAGTTTGGAAACCCACAATCCACCATTTTCTTCTGTTCCCGTTAACTCCACCACAGTTCACTGTGGCTCTCTGCTCAAGAAACACTCAGAAAACTTAATTCTATTAGATCCAATTACCTTCCATTCAACCCTTCTCACGGTCACAGCCCGTGGACTCCCTGTGGCTCCCTGGTTCACTCTTACACAGGAATGTAGAAGGCATGGTCACTAAAGCGATTCATTCCACAGAGGGAAGGATTGATGTCAGCTAAAGCGACTGGGACACTTTAAAATTCGGACCAGGTTGAGCCAGGAGGTTGTGATACACGCCTTTAATTCTAGCACATGGGAGGCAGGTCAGGTGGATCTCAAGAGTTCAAGGCCAGCCTGGTCTACAGAGTGAGTTCTAAGACAGCCAGGGCCACACAGAGAAACCCTGACTGGTTCAGGTTTATTCTCAAAGGTAAATTCATCTATTTAGAATGCAGAGGAACGAGCATTGAAGAGGAATGAGCATTGCTGACAAGGAATTGCTGACCCCAGAAAACAGGAGGATATACTGGGCAGCAACAAGGCGGTAAATTATTCCGTGGGAGGGCCCTATCTGCTGCCAGAACCACTAGTACAACCAAGCTGCACTTAACCTGAGTACTACTGAGTACTAGTGGGTGGGGCAGTATGCAGCCACCGGGGAACTGGTGTGTTTACTTAGGCCCGGGCCAATTAATCTACTTCTTCTTTCTGTGGAAAAAACTGCTCACTCTGCAGGGGCGGCAAGAACTGACCTGAGGAGGAAGCTTTGCTCAATAGGAAATGAGCTCCAGTGCTAAATGAGGAAGCACTGCTTCCCTCAAGCTACGATTTTGAGCTGAAAAAGAGTGAGAAGTGGACACGGCAGGGGGCCCCTGGAAACAACCCACGTGGCAGCCAAGAAGACATCGCAACATCGAACTCCACGGTGGAGCATCTGCGCTGTGGCATACTGGATTAGCTTCATCTCTATTCCTTTGATAAGGTGTCCTTACAAATGCAATTTAGGGGAGAGTTTATTCTAGCTCACAACCTCAGACTACAGTCCACGGAGGTCCCAGTGGCAGAGACTGGTCGCATGATAACCAGAACAAGTGCACGCACACTTCTCAGCTCAGTCCTTACTGTCTGGCGCCCAGCCCATGAAATGATACTGTCCGGATTGGAAGAGAGTCTTCCATCTCAATTAAGAAATTTTTCCGGCTGGAGAAATGGCTCAGTGGTTAAGAGCACTGACTGTTCTTCCAGAGGTCCTGAGTTCAATTCCCAGCAACCACATAGTGGCTCATAACCATCTGCGATGTGGTGTGTCTGAAGATAGCAACAGTGTACTCCTAGAAAATAAATAAATAAATAAAAAAAAGAAGAAGGAATCTCTCACAGACATGCTTGAGGGCCAACTTAATCTAGACAGCTCCTCCTTCAGACTCCCTAGGTGATTCTAGATTGGGTCAAATTGACAAATAAAACTAATGATGATGCCTGGCATGATGATGCTGAGGTGGGGGGGCATGCCTTTAATCCCAGCACTTGGGAGGCTGGGCAGCAATCGAGTTCGAGGCCAGCGTAGTGTACAGAATGAATCTTAGGACAACCAGGAATATACAGAGAAACCCTGTCTTGAAAACAAAGACTACCGCTTCACCTTAATAGACCTTTGGAGAACGCATATTTAGGAGGGGAAAAGCCAGAGGCCGGGTAAAGGAACCCTTTGCGAAACCTAAAAAAGAAAAAAAATTACAAAAAGAATTCAAAGCTAACCATCACCAACCAACCCTGCAAAAAAAGTCCCAGGATGAATCTGAGAATGGACTGAGCCAGAGAAGGCATTGCCAGCACAATCAAAGACTTTCCTCCCACGCCATTCTCCAGACTGCAGCTTGCAGTGCTGGTCCGGGCTCCCTTATCTTGCTTCCCTCCTACTCCAACCCTACTTTTTCCCTACCCTAAATATGGCTTCTCTAAGAACCGTCCTCCAACGGGATTGGACTTTAAATGCCTTGCCCTGGGTGGGAGCTGTAATGTCAATTCTCGAGGCTTTCACAGCATCTGACATGGTTCGTAGCACTACTGGTTGTGCTCTTTCCCCTTGATTAAACCCAATTAATCAATTTACAGCTTTGTTCAATCTTGAATTCTTTCCCTGTTCCTTCACTTGTCCGTGCCTCCGTAGGCCAACTCATAAAAATTGCTGTTGGCTGGATTTCGTACCTCTCCCAAGGCTTGGAATTCATCATATCGCCTAATGACAGGAAGACGTGGACATGTTCCACAGATTAAAGTTCACTAAAAGAATCAAAAATTAAAAAAGAAAGCAGCGGAACTGCAATTCCTGTGAGTAGGTGGGAGGCTTCTGACACTTCCTGAAGGGTGTAGTGGACACTGATGGACAGGAAGCACCGGGGAGGCAAGAAAATTAACCACTTATTTCGTGGTTTTCTTTTCACGGTTTCCACATATTATCTCCCCCAAACCCCTCGCGCGAGCGCCTCCCGCCTTGTCCATGCAGTTCTGAACATTGCCACCAGGGGGCAGGGGTGTTCCGGTGGCTCTGTCTTAACCTGCCGGGTTTGGGCTTTCTGTGAGATCCTTTGGAAGAATTTCTAGTACTGTTAGAAACAACTTCGGAGTGGGTGAAGTAAACAGTAGGTGACTTAGCATTTGGGGAACGTCAGAGGCGGGGCTAATCTGTGGTTAAGGGTCTTTAAAGATCACTGGAATTTATAACTTCTTTCTGCATTTTCTTCAAACCCCTCCTACTAAAGGCAAGAATGCATTAAGAAAACATCAGACAATGTTACTGTAACTCTTTCTTTCCTGATTTATTTCATTTATTTGTATTTATGTGATTGTGTCCATGTGTGTTATTCCAGAGGCCCAGTAGAGGACATAAAATCACCTGGAACTGGAGTTACAGTAGTTGTGAACTGACAGATAAGGGCATTGGGAACTCAACCCAGTCCTCTGCAATAGCAGCAAGTGCTCTTAACCACTGAGCCATCTCTCTAGCTTTCCATTGTCCCCTCCACCCTTAGAGAGAATCCTGTGTACCCCAAGCTGCCCTCAGTCTCACTATGTAGCTGAAAATAACCTTCACCTTCTGATCCTCCTGTCCCCCTTTTTCCTGCGGGAAAGCCAAGGTTTTATCATTTCCAATACTAGCTACTCAGTACTGAATATCAAAGAGAGAGGCTTAGCCACATCCACTAACCTTGACATTACGTCTTCCGTGAGAAATCATTTCCATGGTGGTGTTTGTGTTGTTGTTACAACTTTCTTCTAAAATACCACCAGAATCCACAGCTATAAGTGTGTGCATTGCTTAGATTCTATCTCTATGCTGAGCTGACTAGATGCCCTAAACCAGTGAGCATCCTCTAGGAGTGGTTAGCCAGGCAGGTCGCCACATGCTTCAGAGAACTCTGGGACCAGCATGATGGACATGAGAGATTTTTCACTGGGGAAGTTGTAGTGTCTAAGATGTGCGGTTTCTCTGGAAATACTGGAGACCATGCCCTGCCAAGCAGGGTCACAGGCCTGTTATCACATGCTGTAGACTAAAGGCATTCAAGCCTGTTCTAAATGGCCCTGCAATTCACTGCTAGCTCAGAGAGACTTTTGTCTTGGCCCCAATTAGGATTTGATAGGATGACAACCTCCTCTTCGTGGAAGAATGGGGTGTGGGTGGGGAAGGGACAGGGTGTGCCTGGAAGGACAGAGGCCTGAGGCTTCATAAGTCCACAAAACATGTCTTATGATGATTTTGTTATGTATCTGATAGCAAACAATGTACACATGTGACAAAATTTGGGCTGCTCACTTCCTTGTGCCATCAAGGTGATGGGTCAGTAGACCCTACCCGTCATAGGCAGCCAGTTGCTGCGTGTCAGATCTGGATCCTCTGGAAGAGCAGCCAAGTGCATTTAAATGCAAGCATCTCTCCAGCTCCAGTGTCCAATTGAGAGTGGTGAACAGATTTTGGGTTGCCAGTTTAGGGTTATTATGAAAAATGTCAAATTTCATAGAAATGTCTTTGTCAAGCTTTTTTTTTCTTGTATAGTAGAATGGAATTGCTGGACTATAGGATATATGCAAATGTATATGCATATTTACTGAGATGATTTGTTTATGCTCAGCCCAGAGAGTGGCACTATTAGAAGGTGTGGCCCTGGTTGGAGTGGGTGTGACCTTGTTGGAGTAGGCGTGGCTCTGTGGTGTAGACTTTAAGACCCTCATCCTAGCTACCTGGAAGTCAGTATTCCACGAGCAGCCTTCAGATGAAGATGTAGAACTCTCAACTCCTCCTGTACCATGCCTGCCTGAATGCTACCATGTTCCTGCCTTGATGATACTGGACTGAACCTCTGAACCTGTAAGCAACCCCAATTAAGTGTTGTCCTTATAAGAGTTGCCTTGGTCCTAGCGTCTGTTCACAGCAGTAAAACCCTAACTAAGACATTTGCTTTAGTAGATATCATAAAACTTCCACAAACTGCTTCAATTTGCCTTCCTATCAGACATTTAGTGGTTCCATATCCTCAAGAAATTGGTATTAGCAGTGTTTTTAGACCCTTTCTCGTAGGTGTGTGTTAGTAAATTATTTTGAGGTTGAATCTGCATCTTTTCCTGACTTTGATCATCTTGTTTGTTTTTCAGTCTATTTGATATCCTGTGTTTGAGACGAAGCCCTGGCTGACCTCACCTGCAGCAGTCCTCTCGTATCTGTCTCCCTCTGAGTGCTGGGGTTATAGCCATGAGCCACCACGCTCAGTCACCACTGGAGCTCAAGAGCTGCTCGGCATTTAAATGCTCTTCCGGAGCACCCAGATTAGACACCCAGCACCAACAAGGGGAGGCTCGCAGCCACCTTTAACTCCAGCTCCAAGGGACCCTGTACCCTCTTCTGGCTGCTGAGAGTACCTGACCTCATATGACAGACACTCACAGATTAATAAGTAAACATTAGGGTGTTTTGTTGACTTTTGTTGTCCTTTTATTGATTATATAAGTTCTCTGTATGTGCAGACAGTGATTCCTCCATTGGGCACAGGTTGTAAATGTCTTCTCCCAGGTCAAGGCTTGTCTTTTCACTTTTTAAATAGTGTCTTTAATAAATAATTTCAATTACTTATTCATTTTTAATTTCTGAGACAGTCCCACCCCACTCCAGAGCCCAGGCTTGCTTGGATTTTGCTGTATAGCCCAGAGTGACCTTGAACTCAAAATCCTCTGCTTTGTTCTTCCAATTAGTAATCTCACTTTTCTTGTGAAGACTTGTGCACATAGAGGCCATGGGACAACGTCAGGAATGCTGTCCACCTTCTTTGAGACACAGTCTATCATTGGCCAGGAGCCCACCAATTAGACAGAATTGGATGACTAGTGAGCCCCAAGAATCCTCCTGTGTCCACTGCCCCAGCCCCAGGGTGATCTGGACATGGTGTTGGGCCCATGCTTGCAGAGCAGCACTCTGCAGGCCACATCCCTGTTACTGCATCCTGGCTCCGGTGCTTCTTTTTAAAACTTTCCTGAGCTAGGGTAGCCCTGGCGGTCCTGAAACTCCCTCTGTAGACCAGGCTGGCCTCCAGCTCACTGAGATCCACCTGCCTCTGCCTCCTGAGTGCTGGGAATAAAGATGGGAACCACCAAGCCGGGCTTTTATTTAGCCATCTTTAAAATATTATTTTACTTGCTATTGATTACAGAAATGTGTAGACATACAGTTTTGCTTTTTTAGCCTTCTGTCTAGCAACCTTGTTAAATTCATACATGGATTCTAATACTTTATTTGCTGGCTGTTTCAGAATTTTTTTTTTTTTTTTTTTTTTTTGTTTTTCGAGACAGGGTTTCTCTGTTAGCTCTGGCTGTCCTGGAACTCACTACTGTAGACCAGGCTGGCCTCGAACTCAGAAATCCACCTGCCTCTGCCTCCCAAGTGCTGGATTAAAGGCGTGCGCCACCAGCCGCCACCTGGCTGTTTCAGAATTTCTATGTCATCATGTTATTATGAATGTTTTCTGTCTCTCTCTTTCTCACTCCTGAAACAGAGCAGTACTATGTTGAACCATCAAACATGAAGGGTTTGGGGGCTGGAGTTTAAGTTTGCTATCTGGTGGCCTTACAACCACTTGTAACTCCAATCCCAGCAGAAGGACGCCCTCTTTTGGCCTCCTCAGGTCACTGCATGTATGTGGTGCACAGGCACACATGAGAGAACACACACAAAGTTTAAAAGAGCAAGAAGAAAACTGAGACACTCAAACAATTCTCCTGCCTCAGCAACCTGAGCCAGTGGGGCTACAGGCTCTACTAGCCTCGTTTATCTCCAGATTTTGTGCATTTTCTCCTTGCTTTACATATAATAGTCACTTGGGCCTCCAATACATACACTATGGTCTTACTATCATGTTTCTGATATCAGGGCATGAAATGATATTTCAGTATTAATGTATTAAGTTTGTACCTATAGGCTTTTAAGAGATGCATGTAACTTGTTACAGAAAATTCTAGGTTGGTTCCCTAAGCAATATTACATAAACAAATGTTACATTGTATCCAATGCCCCTGACACACTGAGATAGCTACAGCTATCCTCCATTAGCCTGCTAATGTTAAATTTGCATTCTCTGGTTTTGGAATGATACATTAGTCTCACATTCCTTGGATAAGTGGCTAATCAAGTATGGGTCTTTTTTTTTTTCTTTTTTTTTGATAATTCTGGTTATTGTTAGCATTATTAGAGTTTGGGGGCATTAGGTACATTATACTTCTTGCCTTAGAATCCAAGTAGGCCTCTATTAGGCTAGCTTATCTACCAAGTTGGGTGAGCTTCCAAGAGCAATCCAAAGAGCTGGTTATATAGAAGACAACCCTTGTCTCAAACAAAATGTAGACTAGGCATGATGCTACATAATCTCAACTCTTGGGAGGCTCGGGCAGGAGAATTTCAAGTTAGAGGACAATCTAGGCCACATAGTAAGTAGTTCTTTCCCAACTATTATTTAAATGTTCTCTTAAGAGATTTATGTTTCTGTCTTAAATACCTTGGGTTGCGGCAAAAGCCATACGGCCATGGAATTTTCTTTGTGGGAAGTTTTCATTACAGATTCAGTTTACAGTGACATCTAGATGGTTTGTTTTCTCCTTGTATCCATTTTATTTACTTGTATTTTCCAAAGAACCTGCTAATTTCATCCTATATTGTCCAAAGATTTCTTGAGCCCAGAATTTCTGAGCCAGCCTAAGAAATACAGCAAGAATCCTCTGTCGTCTGTCATCTTCTGTCTGTCTTCCCTCTCTTTTCCCCTTCCATCCCCTCCTTACAATGTAGTCCAGGCTGGCCTCAGACCCGTAGAGATCCTTCTCCTTCCGGCTCCTGAGTGCTGGGATTGAAAGCATGTACCACCATCTTAAAACTTAAGACTTAAATAAACAAAAGCAACACACAAATCATTCAACCTAATACACAGAGATATATCACCTTACTAACAATATTCCAGTGTTTCTTTCTTTCTTCCTCCTCCTCTTCCTCTTCTTTTCTTCCTTTCTCTTCCTTCTCCTCTTCCTTCCTCCTCTCTTCCTCCTGGGTTTTTTTTTTTGGGGGGGGGGTTGAAGATTTTTTTGTTTTGGTTTACATTTTTGTTTTGTTTGGTATGATTTGATTTTGGTTTTGGCTTTTTGAGACAAGGTTTCTCTGTATATCTCTGCTGTCCTGGAACTCACTCTGTAGACCAGGCTGGCCTCGAACTCAGAGTTCCCCTGCCCCTGCCTCCCAAGTGCTGGGATGAATGGTGTGCGTCAGCTTACCTGACCTAATTTTTATTTCTGATATTAGTAATTTTAAAGACTATAATTAGTAATTTTTAGTAATTTGTATATTTTAAGACAGGATTTTGCTATATAACCCCACTGGTCTGGAACTCATTACATAAATCAGGATAGCTTCAGATTCCCAGAGGTCTGTCTGTCTATGCCTCCCAAGTGCTGGAATTAAAGGCATGTGCCACTGTAACTGACTGGTAATTCATATTTTTCACTTGATAATTTTATAGAAAAATTGTAAGGGTAGTACAGAACATTCTTGTGTATTCCTTACCCAGTTTGTTTCCATAATACATTTGTCAAATCTGAAAAACAGCATCCAATACTGTTAACTCCATTGGACAACTCCAGATGAACCAGATTTTACCAGAGTTTCACCAGGGACTTGTTCAAGGATCTAATCCAGAATCCTACATTACATTTAGTTCACTTTAGTTTCTATCTTTTCTTGTTCTTTATGACCATGATAAGTTTAAGAACTATTTGTCTGACAGTTTATAGAATACCTTAGTTTGGAGTTACTTTATGTTTTCTTATGACTGTGTTAGAAATCAGGAGTGCTGGGCAGTGGTCTCATACTCCTCTGATCCCAGAACTCAGGAGACAGAGGCAGATCCCAGAGCTTTGAGTTCTAGGCCAGCCTGATCTATAGAGTGACTTCCATGACATCCAAGGCTACACAAAGAAACCCTGACTTAAGAAAACAAAACACTCCCAAAAAGATTTATTTTTATTATTTATTTGAATCTGTGTGTGTGTGTGTGTGTGTGTGTGTGTGTGGTATACCTGTGCAGGCCAGAAGAGGGCAGGAGATCCCCTGGAACTGGAATTACAGCTTAGAGGCTAGTTGAGAGGTGCTAAGAGGTGTTGAGAGGTATGGGTGCTAAGAATCTGACTCGGGGGCCCCTGGAAGAGCAGGATGCACTCAGCTACAGCACGTCCCTCTAGTGCCTGCTTTTCTCTTTTAATATTCTGTTCTTTTGAAATGAGTCATCAACTCCAACCCATACTTAGGAAACTGAGGAAGCTGGGTGGGGCAGGGGAGCGGGAAGGCGTCAAACTTCACCTCAAGGGGCGTTTGTCTATATTACCGAAATTCTGTAAAGAAGATTTTCCCCTCACATTTTTTTTTTTTTTTCGAGACAGGGTTTCTCTGTGTAGCCCGGGCTGTCCTGGAACTCACTCTGTAGACCAGGCTGGCCTCAAACTCAGAAATCCGCCTGCCTCTGCCTCCCAAGTGCTGGGATTTAAGGCATGTGCCACCACCGCCCTGGCTTCCCCTCACATTTAAAAATTACTTATATGATACAGATGGACACAGAGGAGAGCCCAGGGGATCAAGGACTAGGTCTAAAGGTGAAGAGGCTGTGGTATGGTATCAGGGTTAAACTGATATTGTTTAATTTCTTTATGATTCAGAGAGGAGAGCTTGGACTCATATACCTGTGGGATGACTAAATCCGTGACACTTTGGTATTCTGTGTCATCCAGCTTTGGAACCGAAAATAAAAAGAGGCATTTGTGTTACATTACGAAGCAAATGCACAGATCACACAGGAACAGAAACTGACTCCTCTCTTGGGACCCCACCGATTAAGAAATCTCAAGGGACGGAAGAGGGAAGATATTACTACACACACCCTCCCCACTATTGCCCACATGTGACAGGGTACCTCAGCCAGCACTACTCAGTTCTCAGCTCTCAAGGATGCTGAGGAGAGTCAAACAGTGCGGATGAGGAGACAGGATTTATAAGTGACAACCAATAAGAAAAACAGACAAAGCCCCAAACCCAAGCTGTATGTATTCCCAGAGCTAAGTAGAACCTGGCACAGAGCTAGGGGACTGTAGATGTTTCCTGAGTGGATGAGTGGCCATTTCCTCCTTGGCAAACCCTGAAGGGCAAGGAATCAAGGGTACAGTATTCCTGTGTGTTCACACATAAAAATAAGCCAAAATAACGAATGCAGGCTCCTGAAGGTTGATGTGCCTCAGGTTCATGACACTGAAATCACAGGAGACCCTGAGCTACGTGTGGCTCTTGGGTTTGAGGATGCATGGGTAGGCTGACAAAGCTAACACCATTTGACCAATACCAAGAAATCTGTGGGCAGGTCTCCGGGGAGTACCCTTTGTCATGCTCAGTAACTTCTAATCTTTCTGTAGCTCTGTCCTCTCCACTTGGTGTCTGATGATTTGGGAACCGGGGAAGGGGAATTCCAGCTCTATTTGGGGGGCACGTAAGATGGGGGTTCTGTTGTAAAAAAGAAAAAAATAAAAATCCATTTTCTACTCCTAGCCTCTTAGCCTGGAATGACGACTCTGAGACTAATCATTTATTATTAAATGCCTTTGCCACTAGCTTTGGCTTACTTGCGGAGTAGCTCGTAACTTTCTGAGCCCATTCAAACTATTCTATGTCTTCCACATGGTTAGCTATCTCTCCTTCAGTCCCAACCTGCTTCTTCCTTGGTGTCTCCCCACAGTGTCTCTCTCAAATCTCTCCTTCGGTGTCTCTCCGTGACACTGGAGAATGTTTTATTCTCTCATTACGCTCCTGAATCCTCTCTCTTCCTGCCAGTGTCCCACTTCCTGTTTCCTGTCTCAGCTCATTGGCCGTCAGCTTTTTTTTTATTGACAAGTGTTGTTTATAAGAATTTCTCTCTACACTTCATCCTGGTGATTTCTGTCAAAGGTGGATCCCGGAACGCCCATAGAAGGGCGGGGCTCAGACCTCACACCTGGAAGCTCACATTATGTACAAGAAGATAAAAATGGTGAGTACAGCCAGTAAGACTAGCCAGGTATGCTGTATTCCCAGCATCTAGCAAGCGGAGGCAGGAAGATTGCTGCCTGTCAAGGCTATAATAATTCCAAACTAGCCTGAGCTAAAGTGTGCGATCCTGTCCTAGTTGGTTATTTGTCAACTTGACACAAGCTAGAGTCATTTGAGAAGAAGGAACCTCAATTGAGAAAGTGGCCCCAGCAGACTTGTCTGTGGGCAAACCTGTGGTGCATTTTCTTGATTGGTAACAGATGCGGTGGCCCAGCTCACTGTGGAGTTGTGGGTAC
Organism: Mastomys natalensis; assembly: GCA_021653895.1. NCBI lineage: Eukaryota > Metazoa > Chordata > Mammalia > Rodentia > Muridae > Mastomys > Mastomys natalensis. The sequence goes on from JAJTUV010001026.1 coordinate 674,736, forward strand.
ACTTGCGATCCTTGGGTTGGTGGCCCAGCCCACTGTGGGGTGTGGTACCATCCTTGGGTTGGTGGCCCAGCCCACTGTGGGTGTGTTACCACCTTGGGTTGGTGGTCCTGGGTGCTATAAAGAAGAAAGGCTGAACAAGCTACACAAAGCAAGCCAATAAGCAACATTCCTTCATGGCCTCTGCATCAGCTCTTGCTTCAAGGCTCCTGCCCTGCTTGAGTTCCTGTCCTGACTTCCCAAAGTTATAGTACTGTGCTCTGGAAGTATGAGCTGAAATAAACCCTGTCCTCCCCATTTGCCTTTGGTCAGGTGTTTTATTACAATATGGAAACCAAAATAAAGACAGATCCTGTCTCAAAACATAGAGAGATGACTCAGTGGTTAAAGTGTTGGTCCAGAAATCCGAGGGCCTGGGTTTGGGTCTCCAGCACTTGCATCAAAGGCAGGCATAGTAGTGTATTCCCATGAAACCTGTGCTAAGGAGGTGGAAGCAGGAGGATGGCTGGGTTCTGTGTAAGACCTTGTCTCAAAAAAAAAAAAAAAAAAAAAAAAAAAAGTAAAGAATCACAGGTAAAAGCAGTTGCTACTCAGGTGTGATAGCCTGAGTTGATCCCCAGAACCCATAGTGGAAGGAGAGAGCTGAATTCTGAAAGTTATTCACCAGGTACAAACATGGCTGCACTCATGTGCAGACCATACACACACACACATACACACAAAACAACAGCAATAAAAGCATAACAAAAATTACTCTTTAAATATTAAGAAGGAAAGTAGTTGAAGAAGTTAGGAGACCAACCCTGGTCTCCAAGCACACACAGGAACATACACACACATACAAAATAAAAACAAGATAGCCTGCTTATGCACATTGGAAAATTGAGCCCGCCTAAATGCAATATCATCTTGTCATGAACTACAAGAACACAACTAGGAAGAACATCTATGTACAAGAAAAGGGAGACCAAGTGTGCTTCAGCGATAGTATCTTTGGGCATAGAGGCAGTATGCAGGACACCAAGCTAAGCACTGCAGGAGTAAGACTGCTTGAGTCGGACTTTAGCTCATGAGCAGAAGCCAAATAGACAAACAAGGCTACTCTCTGAAAAGGACGTTTGGTTTGCTGGAATGACTTAATTTAATAGCCGGAAAATTGTCATGGGGCACAGACGGATTCGAAAGATGCTTAACCTTTGCATGCAAACATCCTGGCTTGTAGTTTATAGGCAGACCCACTGTCCCAGGGCTGTTGGGTTTCCCTTGCAGCTGGCACCACCTTCCTGCATAAACATTCTGTCCAGGCAGTTCCATTTGGTCCTTTCCCCTCACTCTTCCTTTTATTTTATGGGTGTGGGTGTCTTGCCTACATGTATGCCTGTTTGCCATGTGCATTCTTGGTGCTCACTAACCTGCAGAAGAGGGCTTTGAACCTTCTGGATCTGGAGTTACAGATAGTTTGGAGTTGCTCTTTGGGTGCTAGGAACTGAACCCATGTCCTCTGGACAAGGAGCCAGTGCTCTTAACCGCTAAGCCATCTTTCCAGCCCCTGTCTGTTGGACAATGGACCATGCCAGGAGACTTGGTAAGGTTGAGTGGATCTGACACCCTGGCACCCAGGTACCCACCTAAGAAGTAGGGTCTCCCTGCTCCATACTAGATCCCTGGTCTGGAACCCAGGCCACACTTCCCATGTAGGAAAGGAGATCCGTGGTCACATAGCCCAGAATAGAGTTCTCCATGCTAATGAGGTTTCTAGAGACCCTGAGGGTTTAGCCAATAGCTCCCTTCATGAACATTCCTCCCTCCAAATGGTATTTAATCTCTGGTCCATCCTGAGAAGATGGTATGCACCTATTTCCTACAATGAACAGTCAATAAATAGTTTGAAGCCAAGGACCGTCTCTTTCATCAACAACTGTCGTGCGGAGCATGGAGAAGGCCTTCGCCTACTGAGCTGCACTGTCTGAGTCTCCTGTGGAAGGCCTCTCTGTGCTCCCAGACAACCCTCGGTAAGCTAAGGACTCAACGCTGGAGCACACCCCAGCAGCGCGACAAAAACTGGGACGCACACTGTCTGGAGCTTATCTTGAAAAAGTTTTAGACAGTTGAGCTGCAGCTGCTGACAGATCCTGAGGATGGAGTAGGAGTGACAACTCACCAGTTCCTGTGAAGGCTCAGTCTACAGAACAAGGAAACTCTGACACAAAGGCTAAGGCACAAGGAGACAGGCACAGTGTGAAGACGGTGATGTCTAGCTTTCTGCCCCGTTCCTGTCAACTATTAGATATCTGATGGGTAATATTAGATACCAGAGCCAGTGCTTCAAATGAAGGAACCCTTAGGTCACATCGTGTCGGTTTGTTACACACTGAGACCTAATGGATATTACAGAGCATTTGATAAACTTCCATTAACGTTAGTCCAGAAGTCAATGAAATACAGTTGGTATTTCTGTTTAAAAAAAAAAAAAGAGGAGGAGAAGGAAGGGGGAAAGGAAGAGGGAGGAGGACAAAACTGCAGGGACTGCTGGGAAGGCTCAAATGAAGAGCTCAGCCTGGTCTTCTATAGGATCAAAAGTGGGTTCTTGGCACCCAAGTCAGGAGGCTCACAAGTGCCTGTAACTCCAGCTGCAGGAGATCCAAGGATTTATTCTGACCTCTGTGGACACACACACACACATACACAATCAGTCAACCAATCAATACAAAAATGTTAAAATCTTAATCAAAAATATAAGCCCCCTTAGCCAGACATGATGGCACACTCCTTTAATTCCCAGCACTCTGGAGGCAGAAGCAGGTAGATCTCTGCATTTAAGGACAGCCTGGTCTACAGAGTAAGTTCCAAGACACCAGGGCTAGTCAGAGAATCCCTGTTTGGGGACGGTGGGGGGAACCCCTTAAAAAGAGAGAGATAAAACCTCAGTGTGACTGGGTGAGGAAACAGAAGCAAAGCGTGATGCTTCTGAAAGTTAGAAATCTAGAGTGTTTTCTTCTCTAACAGAGCATTAAGATGGAAGCAGATTGTCATTTGCTGTCTCACTTCAGAGACAGGGTGCTCTACATTAAGATGGAAGCAGGATTGTCATTTGCGTCTCACTTCAGAGACAGGATGCTCTACTCCTTGAAACTAGAAGAAGTTGATATTACTCAGGATCTAGTTCAAGAAAGCCAGGGTTGGCCTGAAAGCAAGTGTGAAGCTTCTTGCACACTCAAAATGTTAGGGGCAGTGACCCCAGGGTGAAAGGTCTCCCACGGCATTAAGAGGGGAGCAAGACCCAGACATGTGGCCAGCCAACATCCTAGACGGGAGAAAGGTAAGTTTTGAAGAATAAAATATCAGAGAAAAGCTAGACACAAGCAGCTCTTCTGGAAGGGACAGGATGACCGTGCTTTGTGAAAGAAAGGTGTTTGGTTTGGCTTTCATGATAAAAACAAACATCTAAATATCCCACCACCCATCAGCAGCGCCTGTGGACTTGCACCCAGAGATTAGAACGCTGCCCTGCTAAATCCTACGAAGCAGCTCGTGGAAGCAGAGATGTTTCCTTCCAAAGATGAGAAGCAGAACCTGATATTAAAATGATTCTTTCCAACTCTGCAAGGCGCTGGAGGTGGAACAGGAAGGGCGAGGGAGAGCACCGAGGCTGCGCAGATTTCTTGGACAGTCTCGCCCTTTATGTATATCTTCATTCTTAAGTTCTTCAACTGTGCAGTCCATTCGATTGCTTTTCAAGGTGGAGAAATTGTCTTCTGGTTCCCAGTTGACCTGGAGATCTGGCATAGGGACGGTACCTATTCCTCTACATCTCCTGGAAAAAAGCCAGCTGTGTTCTTGTGAGCCTGGCATCCTGACCTAGACAGAGCTTTCCATTTCCTCCCTTTCCCCCATTTTTCTTCACTTACTGTTTGCATTTTGCAGCAGCATTGGTAAGAACAGGAAGTGCCAGGTTTCCTCTCCAGCGCTTCTGTAAAAGGGATGTGCTTACCACATTGAAAACACCAGCCGGAAAGAGAAATGCACACACCCTCTAGAAAGCATGGCCCTCTCTGTCCACCCCACCCCCTCTATACCCGTACATCCTTTCTGTGCCCTCCCATGCTGACCCCACCCCACCCCCGAGATCCTCAGAGCCATAGGTGTACCATAGTTTGGGAGATGACAACATTCAAGCCAGCTTTAACCCCACTGAAAACTGGTTTGATGTTTATAATTCCAGCACTCACGTTAGGCTTGAGGGATTGGTTAGATGGCTTAGTTTATGGGTTGTGTGCTTGCCAGCAAACTTAATAACCAGAGTTCAATGCCTGGAGCCTACGACAGGAGGAGGAGACTACTCCACAAGTTGTCCTCTGACTTCCACACACATTACCACACACAGACACACACACATACACACAACACACACACACATGCAGGCACACACACACGCAAACACATACACAAAATAAACGTACTTTTTTAAATGGAGGAGACCAATGCATGGTGTCACTGAAAGGATGGAAGGGACCAATGATAGAAGGGGACCAGCCATAGAATAGAATAGAGTTTATTCAGGGCATATATTATTATAGCATAGAATAGAGTTTATTCAGGGCATGGGGAGGGGAGTCAGGAAGGTAGGAGAGAGAGAGAGAGAGAGAGAGAGAGGAGAGCGCAGAGAAGTAGAAGAGTAGAGGAGAGAAGTGGAGGCTGGCCATGACCATGTGGAGAGAGGGGGAAGGGAAGAGGGAGGGGCAAGGGGACAGAGAGAAGCTAGAGGAAAGAGCTCAAGAGAGCAAGAGAGAGGGGAGGGGAAAGCAGCCCCCTTTTATAGTGGGCAGGCCTACCTGGCTGTTGCCAGATAGCTGTGGACTGAAGTTTAGACAGAACACTAACAGTCACTAGCTGTAATCCCAGCACTTAGGAGACAGGAGTTAGGGAAGATGAGAGATGAGTTTGAAGCCAACCTGGGTTAGGTGGGAACACCATCAAGCAAACAAACAGAGAGATAAAGAACTAGAGAGACTGACTGGCTGTAAACTACCTCCAGGCTGTCTCCAGGTTGTGACAGTGCCTCTGGAGTTCCTAGTTGCAGTAGGTGACAGCTGCTATTCCGAGCCTCCTTACCTCTGCCCCATATGAGCCTTGTCCTTATTTGGCATTTAATCGGGACCACTGTTTTAATATACAGGCCAACAGTTTGATATACCTGATAAAGATGTCAAGGGCCTGAAACTGCTTTCTGTAGCACATTGATAACATCTTGACCTTAATTCCATGTGATCTTCTGCAAATCTTATCCGTTCTCAGGCAAGGGTTTTCCCTCAGATGAAGTGAATTATATAAAACATTAGCACAAAAGAAGTGTATGAAAACTGCTAGTGGTGATAGAAGACCAGATGACTAGTGGGGACTTTTTTTTTTAAGTTGCTGTTAGTTTAATGGAGTCGACTGTTTAGTTTTGTCCTGAATTTCCCACTGCATTCTAACCTTGCTGTCATCACTGACTCCACAGCAGTGAGATCTCTGTGTGGAAACCTCTCAGAGAGCTCCCTGGAATACACAGGGCCACGCTGTGGAGTCAGCTGCTGTGAACAACAGTACTGTCCTCATTAAAAAGAAAATGCTTTTTAAAAAATATTTTTATGTTTTTTGCTTTCTCTTTTTCTGTAAATAATATTTTTGTCTAGATACAGTCACTGTTGGCATTTCTTCTAGGCTCCACCCAACAGTTACCTGTCCCCAGACAAACTGTGTCTGTTTGTCTCTGCTGGTCCACCATCTTTGTTATGGGCAGGTAAAGTTTTCATATGCTTTCACTTCAGTGCCATATTTACTAAGGGCAGTCATATGGCTGGCTGTAGCTTCAATGCCATCGTTGTTATAGGCAAGTTCATGACTATCCATCCATGGTGGGCAGTTCCCACCTCACTGTCTTCCCACCTTAGAACAACCTGACTTAAGGTCTCCAAAGACATTTCAATTAGATAAGGTTTTCATGTGATTTCTATCCTGCCTTGATAAATGATAATTTTAACATTAATTTAAAGATTTACAAGGGTCAAAAGGTTAAAGATCACTGCCTTAAAGATATGTCTAGCCTTATTTTTGCTACTGTCATTAAGTTACAATGTACTGTCTTTATTTGTTAGATATATTCTAGAACAAATAATTAAACAAACACAGATTTTCTAATTCAGATATACTTAATAGATACTGGCTCTCAATCTTATTAGAAATCTGCCAAATATAATATTAAAAGTTTAAGCTTACTATGACAGACAGACTCCCAATTCCCAATGTCTAGGAAAGGATATGGGCACAGCAGCAAGAGACTACCTGAATTTGATGTGATCGCCACTGAGAATACTGCTCCATTGCCTTGCCCACCACCAGGGCGTGGCCTAGCCTGTGAACAAACAGAGGACCCCAGAGAATTAAATGTCTCATATTGCCTAAGACAAGGTGAGTCATTTCTCCCATGCTGTTGTCATCTTTGAGCCTGATAGCCGGACCACTTCTGCCCAGTTGTGATGGAGACCACAGGGACCTGGGAAAAATGTTTAGGTAGTAGACGATAGATCAACCTCTGTCATTTTAATTACTATATGACATCTAGATTATAATTTATTCTTCCTAGATTTCTGACTACATTGACAGCTAAGCTAACTACAATTTGATAGCTAGAAAACAGACCCTTAACTCCTCACCTCAAGGTAATCCACCACTATATTACCTCCTTTGTCAATTTGCTAACTAGTTAAAGACTACCAGATCTCTTATCAAAAAGAGATAGGTTTACTTTGCTCTTGGGCATCATGATAAAAGATACACAAGTTGAGATGTATGCTTTCACAGATGTGACCTTCTGTTACTTCCTTATCTAAACTCAGTTTCCAGTGACTAAATGCTTCATACTTCCTCCCCTTGTCACACCGCTGTCCTAGCAGTAACCAACAGAGTCTTGTAAATTAGCCTAACTCTATTAAAACACTCTATTATACAATCCAACCTTTTAATTTATTTATTTATTTATTTATTATTTTTGGTTTTTTTTCGAGACAGGGTTTCTCTGTGTAGCCCTGGCTGTCCTGGAACTCATCTGTAGACCAGGCTGGCCTTGAACTCAGAAATCCGCCTGCCTCTGCCTCCCAAGTGCTGGGATCAAAGGCGTGCACCACCACCACCTGGCTACAATCCAACTTTTATAATCACAAGTTCAAATTTAAAGTTTCCTTTTATTGTCTTTTAACTATAGATTTAAGGTAGTTTCATGCTAATCATATGATATTGACCTATCTATATTCACAAGGTCAAGGTTCTGAGTTTCCTTTAATTCGTTTTTTTTTTTTTTTGGTTTTTTCGAGACAGGTTTCTCTGTGTAGCCTGGCTTTAATTGTCTTTTAAATGTAAACTTAGAAATGTTTTTCATTATGCTAAATTTATATACATCCATTCTTCTAGACAGAGGGAAAAAGCCCTTCTTGCTCCTTCTCCTCCACAAAAGGTTTTTGTCTTCCCTCAGCTCATCTTAAAGACTGTTCATGCTGTTAACAAATTTATCTCGCTGGGCAGGTGGCACACGCCTTTAATCCCAGCACTTGGGAGGCAGAGGCAGGGGATTTCTGAGTTCGAGGCCAGCCTGGTCTACAGAGTGAGTTCCAGGACAGCCAGGGCTACACAGAGAAACCCTGTCTCAAAAAACCAAAAAAACAAATTTATCTCTTTTATAAACTTATAAGCTCCAGGAAACCCACTCAGATCCATCTCTCATGGACCAAACAGACACTAACTGGATAAGTACACATGCCATTCAAAGCCTAAGTTTCTGCCTATCACCTATTGCTAGCATGAGATTCCTCTCTTGTTCCCTGGGATTGGGACTCCCTCACCCCAACCAGCAAGATCTAAGGGTTTCAAATGTACATCTAAGAAAAAGGTTTTCTCCCAAACCTACTAAACTTTATTCTCAGTATCTCATAGTGTTGTGTGTGTGTGTGTGTGTGTGTGTGTGTTGTGGTGTGTTTTGTGTGCCTGCTGCATGTGTGCATGTGCTCACGGAGGTTAGGGTATTGAATCCTCTGGACCAAGGGAGTTGTGAGCTGCCTGGCAAAGATGCTGGAAACGTCTCCAGTCCCACGGAAGAACAACATGTGCTCTTAACCACAGAGCCAGTTAGGTCTTAGGAAGCACATATGTGTTCCTAATGACAGTCTTGGCTTATAAGTCAAACTGGACTGTAGAAGAATTTCTGGTGGTTAGATAAAAGCCAGCATTCCTCAGGAACTGTGAAACAGCTTTTCTGTCCACCAAAAGGAATAATTTCCCTTGCCTCTGGCAAAAGGAACATATGGCTTTCCATGGACATATCCCTGTGGTTTGTATATCCAAGCCCATGCTGGCTCCAGGATCCCTGTTCACAAGTACTGGTTCTATATCTCAAAGCCCACACTAACATCCTGGCCCTTCTCACCTTCTCCTGCTCCAGTTCACAGGTTTCCCTCCCTGCAGCTGTTCATCCTCCCTATAACCTGAATGATTTTCCCGCCCGTCCTGCCCTCCCCAGCCCTGGCCATTAACAATCTGCTTCTTTTGCTCTTGACTCTGGACTCTTCCTCAGCGTGGTTGTTAAACTCACATCTCTGCCTGGCATCCAGGCCCCACTGTCTCTCCTGGTCCCTACCCATGGGCTTAGGGATGAGTGGCAGTTCTGTGTCACAGCCCCATTTAGATGCCTTGTCCTTTCTGGGATGCCTTTCCCTAACTGCCACCTTGTAAACCCTCCCTGTGGAGTGCCTTCGGGCTTTGCTCTTGCTTGAATGTACTATGTGGTTCCTATGCATACCCCAAGTGGTAAAGTTCCTTACTTAGTAATACCAGCTTGGAAAACCCTACAACTTGTATCCAAAAGCCACAGAATGCTAAGAAGACAAGGCCAACCCTGAAGGAGGCTTCCCTCTGGCTCATATGAGTGGACTTGAGGAAGGAGGTGACTATGAATAGTTGACATATTTCATCATATTACAAATTGACTTAAATGTTACCCAAATTTACCATGGGAGATGTTTCTGGCCAAAAGAGTGTGAGTGTTGTGATGGCTAAGGGGAGTGGACAGTGGGGCTAGGAAAAGTGTGTTGATAGGTTATTTGCCCTCGCTGCATTGAAATGAGCCAATTAAGGCCAGATTAGATTATATTAAAGGCGGGTTATTAGGAAGCTGATCTCAGACGAGCTCACTGGCCCCACAGACTGAGACCAGGAGAGTCCCCATGGGGATGGAGAAAGGGGGAAGAGAAGAGAGAAAAGGTGTACTGCTTCTTGGAAGGCTGGAGTGCGGTTCCCAGAAGCATGTAGGTGCTCACACACTGCACATAGAGGGCCTAAGACTTCTATCCTCCACTGGCTCCTCTCTCTCTCTCTCTTTCTCTCTCTCTCTCTCTCTCTCACCTCTCTACCACACACACACCACACACACACATGATTAAAATTACAATTATTCTCTTTTGAAAATCCTCCGCACTAACCAAACTTCATGGAAGAAGCCTTCAGACAGTGATAGAGCAAACTTAGCAGGGCAGTCACAGTCCCCTGAAGTCACAGACAGAGATAGGGATCCCAAACTCTGAAACTGTGGTCCTACCAGGCTGGCTCCTAAGGATAGTGGTTACATGGTATGACTTAAGGAGCCTCAAAGGGCCTCACAGGCCCCAAATGTCTCTCCAAAGGATGGAAATTCCCTTAAAATTTCCATTATTTGAATCAATCCCTTATGCTAAGAACCCACTTCTAGAAGCCTTCTGCTAAAATGTATGTGCTTGCCTAAAAATGTGTGGTGCTTCTTGGCTCCTCTTCTGGTCTTTACAGCATCTTTCTTCTTTCCTGTGTTTGGAGAGTCTGCCCGATATGGGCATCTGCAAGAAACCCAGACCATTGTTGGCAAAACATCTCACCTAGAGGCATCATGTGTTCGGTGCACATCCTGTTGGCAGCCAGTGATGGGGCCTATGGTCAGTTAAGCATGCACTTGCTCCAGGCTGTGTATCAGCTGGTGGCACAGGAAGATTTATGGAACATTTATTAGACAGTAGCTGGTGGCTGTGACAATGACCCTGTGGCCCTGGCAGTAGTGTGAATTATGGATCCAGAATTAAGGGATGGCTTCAGCCAACATTTTCAAATCCATTACTTTTACCATGGTGGCAAAACCAATCTGTGTGACAGCCCCACATTCAATCATTTTCCGGTCCAGTAACTGCCTCCCACCCATCTTCTGACACCAATTCTCAGTCTCCCCAGTAGCCTTCAGAACTTCCCAGGATTCTGTTGCTTAATTCTCATGATGCTTTAATCAGGTAGGATCAACCATTCGTTGAGATCCTCAAAGCACCAACTGACTAAAGCCTGCCATACTAACAACTCAAGACCAACCAAGCTTAAGTTCCTTTGTCTAAGGAGTAGTTATCACTCTGGAAAATAGGGCCCCAGGGAATGGGTCTTATGAGTGGAGAGAGCCTGGTTTTGTGAGCAGTGACTGAGACAGCAGCCTAGCAGGGCTGGACAGAGGCTTCAAAGGCAGCATGAGGGGCATGAAGCCCTAGGCAAGGGTCTTCGTGCAGGATGATAGGAAAGGTGGGTGACTAGAAAGGCAGAGTCTAACGCCATCTAACGGCTGAGTTACTCTTCTCTTAGCTTGTCCATGGAAGCATTATGTCTGTCTGTTAGAGACTCCAGATGTGAATCCAGGGCATCTGGAAAGGGTCCTACGGACCCCTTTCTCAGTGCTGTGGCAATCGGCCATCACCACAGTGGGGAGTTCACATCCGATGCCAGACCCTTCAGCAGTACCTAGAGATTCTTGTCCTGGGACATGCAGTAGGAGATGTATTTGTTGTCTGATGGCATCAGACTGTCACCCTTTGCCTGCATGGATGTCACTAAAGAAAGATCATTAAAAAATAACCCAAGAGAAAGCACTGAAAAACATTACACAAGATACATTTGATTTTTAAAATATTTATGAGACGCACCCTTTATTCTCACAGAATGTCATTTAATAAATATTTCACCAGGACAATGAGAATAAATCACAAGGATGGGAGGAGAAGTTAATGGGACTGAGGATGGAACTCTTTCAAATTTTAGTTTAACCTTCAACACATCGCACGTGACCCCTGGAAAAGTGAAGATCCAGTGGAGAGAAGCATCCTGGAGACACAAACCAAGTCTCTAGACTTAGCACATGGGTCAGTATATGGAGGACCAGTGACAGCGGCTCTTGATGACCTGAAGCAAAGGCTTCTTAAAAGTGAGGAAGATGACAGTGCAGGCCACCAGCAGGGTGAGGCAGCTGGGCAGAATGAGCACGAGGTAGAACAGACCAGTGTCCACCTGCCCCCACTTACAGTCCTGAGGCATGCCTTCCGGCAGCTCCACCACACGAATGATCTTGGACGAGAGGTTGCAAGTGACCATGGACAAGTCAGCAACAGTCCTGAAGTGCTGCAGGGTCCCCCATCCCTCCACCCCACAGCAGTCATAAGGGTTCTGGCTGAGGTAGATGGTCTGCAGACCCCTCAGGGGCTGCTCAGACACAACCCTCTGAGGAAGGGCCGTGAGAGAGTTTCTGCGGAGGTCGAGAGTCCGCAGGGCCAAACTGCCCTTGAACCTCGGGAAGCTGGTCAGGGAATTTCCTGACAGATCCAACTCCCTCAGATTCCCAAACGCAGAGAAGTCCATTTCTGCAGAGCCAGAACCAAGGCCCACGTTCCTGAGAGACAGGACCTGTAACGTAGGGGCAACAGCCGAGAGAGGGCTGATGCTACCATTCAGAATCCCCCAGTTGCTAGACAGGTCTAAATGAGTGAGGGAGGTCCCCTGGAACGGGCAGTCTTGTAATGCCTTCAGCCCACAGCCATCCAGAGAAAGGCTCCTCAAAGAGGCCATATTTCTGAAATCCACACAACTGGAGGGCCCCTCCCAGTCTAAGGGTACCATCTGGGGACAAAGTGAGATCTGATTGTGACTCATGTCGATTGTAGTGATACTGCTGGCATTGTCAAAAAGGCCAGCGGGGACTCCCAGGAGCTGGTTGGAGCTCAGGTTGAACACTCGGAGGTTCTTGAGCGAGCCAGTGAGCCCCGGAGCCAGGTGCAGCTCTGCCAGCTGGTTGTGGCTCAGATCCAGCTCGGTGAGTGCTCCCGGTGGCTCGTGCTCCCGGATGTGGAGCATCTTCAGGCAATTTTGGTTGAGGTTCAGGTGGGAAAGGGAAGGTGTTTTCTTCAGGAAACCATCCGGCAGGTGCCGGAACTGGTTTTGGCTCATGTCCAGGAAGCGAAGGGCTGACAGGTCGCTGGAGGAAAACTCCTCCCAGAGGTTGACAGTTGTGATATTAGTCACATTGCCATCCACAAGAAGGAACTGGGCCACCATCTCCTGTGGGGAGGAGGCATTGTAAAGCTCCCTGTAGAAACCCATATTGTTGTCCTGCAGCAGGAGGGTGTGCAGCTTGCCACACTGAGGCAGGAGTGGGAAAAAGAGCAGCTGGTTGTGAGACAGGTCCAGCATCTCCAGTTCGAAGGCCACCTCCTCCCTGGCTGCCAGGAACCACTCCAGGATGTTATAACTGATATTGAGGAACCGTAACTGGGTGAGGCTGAAGTCCACAATGCAGGGGAGGTTGTTGTAGGCAAGGTTGAGACGCCGCAGCTCAGTCAAGCCATCAAACGCACCGCCCTCAATCTCAAAGATGTAGTTTCTCTGCAAGTCCAGCTCCATGAGGTGCTCCAGGCCCTCAAAGACAGAGTCGTCGAGCCTCATGAGGGTATTCCTTGCCAAGGACACAACCTCCAGTGAGGAGAGGTTCTGAAGCATGAGAGCCGCCATGTCTTCGGTCAGGGAGTTTCCAGACAAGTCCAGTCTTCGAAGTCCCAGCAGGGTGTGGAGAGCTGCGGCTGACTCCTTGTAGTTCTCGGAGAGGCGGTTGTCTGCCAGAACCAGGTTGCGTAAGTGGCCTTGCTCTTGGAAGGCGTAGTGGCTGATACGGTCCAGGTGACAGCTGTGCAGGCTGAGGTTCTCCAGGCGTGGGTAGGCCTGGAGGGAATTATTCCACAGGACCTTGAGAGGATTGGCATCCAGAACAAGCATCCGGGAATGGGATGGAAGTCTGCTGGGCACTGAAGCGAGGTTCAGACCCCGGCAGTCAGCGACTCCGTCGACCTAGGTCCAAAAAGACATGAGGTTTATTCACAGAAATGTTTACAAAAGCAATCAACTAGCCAGAAGGTGTTGGTTAGGTGTCCAGAAGAAAGAACATTAAGAAAAAAAATGCTATCACTTTCTACAGGCTGGTCAGGTGAACAAGGCCAGCGAGTACCAAATGGCCCATCTCCAAGACAAAATGAGAAGAGAAAAATCCCCTCAAAAGGAAGATGCCCAGGTTTGGAGCTAGCACTCAATCTGAACTTCTACTCTGCAGTATGTTAATTTGACCCTGAGCAAGAAACCAACTAACCTCTTGCAGTTTCAAATTCTTTATCTGTTTTTTTCTTCCCCCAAATAAAACGTCCCTCTTGCAGATTCAAATTCTTTATCTGGTTGTTAAAATAAAACATAATAACTAGCCGGACAGTGGTGGCGCACGCCTTTAATCCCAGCACTTGGGAGGCAGAGGCAAGTGGATTTCTGAGTTCGAGGCCAGCCTGGTCTACAGAGTGAGTTCCAGGACAGTCAGGGCTACACAGAGAAACCCTGTCTCGAAAAACAAAAACAAAAACAAAACAACAACAAAAAACCAGAAAATACTAAAAAAAAAAAAAAAAAAAAAAAAAAAACATAATAACTAAAAAGTTGGTACTATACTGAAATATATATTAAAAAAATAGACAAAAGAAACTGGGCACGGTGGCAAGCCTTTAATCCCAGGACCTCATGGAGATAGAGGCAGGAGGATCTCTGGGAGTTTGAGGCAATCTGGACTACATAGAGAGTTCTGGGCCAGCCAGGACTATATAGAGAGACCCTGTCTCAAAAAACAAAACAAAACAAAACAGAAAGAAAAGAAAGAACGACCCTCAGATAATCTCAGCCTCCCTCTCAGAGAAAAGTCACTAACCATTATGCTTGCAATTTCCTCACAGAAATTTTTTTTCAAGGATTGAGTATGATTACATATGAAAATCACATTTATTGTGGCTAATAAGTGTTAGCATGTCAGCTGTAATTACCAGCATGTGCTAATTAATTAAGCTGCTCATTGCTGAACACTTCAGGTTTTTTTTAATTTCAGCATAGACATTAAAATGATTTTCAGTTTCCTTCCTACCTCGACTCCCCCTCCCAAGGCCTACTGCATTCATATTGGGATTAGATTAATGTGTGGAGAACTGACGTTTTAGTAAATTGAATCTCTGCACTTAGAGACAGGTGTATCTCTTTATTTTCCTGAGGCCTCTCTGGAGATCATGGTGTTTAGAGGCTTGCCTCAGCCTGCAACGGAGCCTGTTCCTCCACAGTTGCTGTAGTCAAAGGGGGATCAGACCTTTGTAATTCCCATGGATCCACCAGAGTGTAGCAAAGGACAGCGGGGCCACGGAGCACACAGACAACTTTACCACGCCCATTTTATGGGAAGGTTGAATGGCTCATGTAATGAAGAACAATGGAGACTAATGCCTGAACTTCCAGGCTCCTCAAATCGTAAGAGTCAGAGGAAACCCATTGTTTGACTTCTTTGATGGTCAAGTCCCTACCACGTGCCCCCAGACAGAGTCCTGACTGAGCTCTGAGATGTAGCTGAGTAACTCACAGTTCACTCGCTTCTCTTCTTATGCCTAGTGACCCCAAATAGCTACTGTGAAGTTAAGCCAGTTGTTGCTTCTGTAAAGGAATGGCAGTCAAACAAAGTTGGGCTGACAGTGATAATAACACATTAATGATCTTGGTATAACACATGGCACTCACTATATATCAGGCATCGCTGTGGTTGCTTGTCATAAATACATCCAATCACTACAACAACCGAGTGTTGTCATGATACCATTAGTAGAAATTATTATTGTTATCACCATCATCATCATTATTGATAGAAACTCATGTAGCCCAGACTGGCCTCAAACTTGAAATGTAACTGACACTGGCCTTAAACTCTTGACCCTCCTGCCAAGTGTCTCTGCTTCCTGAGTACTGGGTTGCCAGGCATGTGCCACCATGACCAGCAGGTATTATTTTTTTTTTTTTTGGTTTTTCGAGACAGGGTTTCTCTGTGTAGCCCGGGCTGTCCTGAAACTCACTCTGTAGACCAGGCTGGCCTCGAACTCAGAAATCCGCCTGCCTCTGCCTCCCAAGTGCTGGGATTAAAGGCGTGCGCCACCACCGCCCGGCACAGCAGGTATTATTGTTACTTCTATTTAAAGATGAGGAAATTGGCACAGAGTGACTTTGTATCACCAGCTAAGCAGTAGTGGGGCTAGGATTTAAATCCAGGCAGAATGGTTGGTGACCCTTACATCATACTGGAGTATCCTCAAGCACAGTGGCTACTGGTTACCACAAGCAGGTTAGAACCACAAGAGCCACCATCTTTAAGATTAATCAACTTTAAGAACAGTTTCTTTACCTCGAATCAAATATGCTGAAAGAGATCTTGACTATAAGTATTAACTCTGGCGCCCAATTTGCCTTTCCAGTTCTTGGGCTTGAGGAATGTCTTAATAGGCGTGTGTTTCTCAAGCAGACATTTGCTCTTTCATTTGTAGGCAAATTTCTAGACTCAGTGACGAACTAAATCTATCTCTGTGTGCAGACAAGAAGCCTTCTTTTTTTTTGGTTTTTCGAGACAGGGTTTCTCTGTGTAGCCCTGGCTGTCCTGGAACTCACTCTGTAGACCAGGCTGGCCTCGAACTCAGAAATCCGCCTGTCTCTGTCTCCCAAGTGCTGGGATTAAAGGCATGTGCCACCACTGCCTGGCGACAAGAAGCCTTCGAAAGGCTCGGGATGCCCACTGCTGGGTGGTTATGAGAATTTCCTCTGCAGTACCAATTGGGTACATGTTCTCTGCAGGGCTGCTGAAGCCGTCTTTGTTGGCTCACACACAATCTTAAAGGCAGAACTTCTCTGGTGCTGGTCTGTTTCCCTTAGTGGCTCTGGAAGCATTAATGGAACTCAGTCATCCAGAGGCTTAGCCAGGTGTTCTTGCTCTTGGTAGTTGACCTAAGCCTGTTTCAGGGGCCTCATGTCTTCAGTACATAGGAAACAGTGGGGCAGGGATTTCCGGTCCTTCCCAAGAGCCATTCTGAAAAAATCACCTGCTAAGGAGCAGTAAGGACACCATGTACTGGGCAGGCACACACTGGGTCTGACTTGTTCACTCCATGTCTCCTTCGATCGACAAGTCATCTACTTTCCAAGCAGACCAGGCTCATGAGGACAGGGGCAAAGGAGAGATCAGAACCCAAGAAGAAACTCACCACCTTGCAGCCTCCTTGGGGAGCTGCAGTGGCTGTCCCACGTCCACTCCTCCATTCCACAATCAAGAAGTGAAAACCCAGGCAAAGCCAAAGGGGTAGGAACTCCATCTCAGGTGCAGTTCTGTGGGTGGAAGACCAGGAAGAAGTAAGTAAGACATATTAGCCAAGGGGCTGCTCAACACTGGGCAGAAGGAGCCAGCTAGCCCCCACATGTGTCTGGTCTTAGAGGCACACAACTACAAGGAGGTGGAAAACCACAGATCATTTAAATTTCTCAGTTCAGCCAGCAGAGTCAACCTTTTGCTGACACCACTGGCAAGAACTCATTTGTTTTGCCTATGCCATGTAATTGGCAGGTGGCTGACCTCTGAAACCCCAAAGGGGCAGCACAGGGGATACAAAGGTCTTGAGTGCCAGGGCTGAGGTCACAGTTTCCTGTGCTTTGCTGCTCTGCAGTCAGTCCCTCTGAAACTACCTGATGCATACATGAGCTCGAGACATATGCCATGAATGAATGAGGGAATGAGTGAATGAATGAATGTGTGAATGAGTGAATGAGTAAGTGAATGAATAGACAAAAGAAGGAGAAACTAGGATAGTAATACTGACTGTAGCTTCTGGACTCATAAACATAGTAATTATCTTGTTGAAAGAAGGCTTTCAGGCCAGGAAGTGGAGGCACACACCTTTAATCCTAGCACTCAGGAGGCAGAGGCAGGCAGATGTCTGAGTTTGAGGCCAACCTGGTCTACAGAGTGAGTTTCTGGACAACCAGGGCTACACAGAGAAACCCTGTCTTGAAAAAAGAAGGAGGAGGAGGAGGAGGGAGGAAGTGAGTTAGAGGAGGAAGAGAAGAAGGAGGAAGAGGAGGAGGAGGCAGAGACAGAGAAGATGGATTTCAGAAGTATGTCTATCACATTAGTTAACTCTTTTAAATATGGCTCTTCAAAAAAATAATGTTCATGTTTTCACTTGGATAAAAAAAATCCTGAGAAAATGAAAAAAGCAGTCTTTGGATGGATTAGAAAAAATTTGGAAGTGCAGTTGTAGGCTTCTTGTCTGTGTGTGAACAGCAGTCCTGAGAAGGCTTGAAATGATGCATCTAACAACAGAAGTCTCCAAAGAAGAGGTAACAGCACCACCTTCACAAAGTCCAGGGAAATAAGGGTCCAGAGTTGACACTGGTCTATCCAGGGTTCCAAATGGACCAAGTACCAAGGGCCGACAGTGGCCCAGGTCTCCTCCCTCTCTGAGCTCCATAGTGGGTATCTGGGGGAATTGTCCTCCCTGTAGATGTAATTGCATGGACAACCCTCCAAATGTGAGATCTAACAGCCCAGGGCTCTCCTGCCTTCCTTTACTGTCATTGGAAGGAAGCAAGCGCCTGCTCCAGGTCCATCTGCCCCATCCTTGCCTGGACACTCCCAGGAAGGACCACAGGGCAGCTCTTCAGTCTCTTCCTAGCTCAGCCACACCCTGCTAACAAGAACCTCCTCACCTTCCATGACACTTACAGACCTTTCCGCCGACACACACAGGCCACCTTTGTGTCCCTCCTTTTTGCTTTTCTTCTAACATGGCTACCCATGCTGAAGGTTAATTTAACATCCTGGACAGATACGAACGCTCACCAGAAAAAAACAGACTATCAGAAAAACTAAATGAAACAACACAAATCAGCCTCAGCCATCACTGGAGGCCAGGTCAGCCCCTATTCCACAGAAACAATCTGGGATCAGTCCTCGCTAGTCTCTGGGAATCCTGCCCAGGACCCTCTTTTCATTTCTGCTCGGGTGCAGGAATTATCATGCTATGGCCAGCACGGGGCACAGATGGCATATGCAGAGCCATCTGGACTCCTGTCCTCACAGTCCTCCTGGCACCCTCCCACACACACACAAGCACCCCTGAAACTTTGGGATCCGTGCCCATCCTGGGAGAAGGTTGCCAAACTTAGTAAATGCCAAGGACGCTAAAGAATCGCTCGCTCATGTTCTCATCTCACTGAACGTCCTGCGGCTCACAGAGGAGAGATGGGGACATGGGAATTGTCAGCACAGTAAATCTTCTTCACTTCCTGTCATGTGTGGGCTGCACCTGCTGCTGTACCCGAATACTGACAAACTAAATCTCGATGTGTGCATACATTACATATACACATGCATGCATACATGCATACATGCATACATGCATACATACAAGAATAAATCTTGCCATGCCCATAAGGGCAACTTCTAGCATTAAGTAACAGAATGTCCTAGAAAGACTGATAGAGTTTGGAACCTGACAGTCCGCAGTTTAAATTCTCCCTCCATTCTCCACCATAGGCATGGAGTCTCCAGGACTTGAATAATCCTCTCTCAAAACAGGAGCAATGATATCCACTACAAACTTTTATGTGAGCCGCAGGGGATGGTATATGCGAAAGTGCTTCATTAACCATGAAAGCCGCTAATAACCTAATTATTATTTATGAATTGCAAATAGCACCAAGCAGCTTGGGTGGTTGTTGTCCTTGTGTATCATGTCTGTGACAGTACAGAAAAAAGACAGCTAGAGAGATGACTGCATCACTATACCAATTAAATACGGAACATCTATCCAGGAAGGCTGGATT
Organism: Mastomys natalensis; assembly: GCA_021653895.1. Taxonomy (NCBI): domain Eukaryota; kingdom Metazoa; phylum Chordata; class Mammalia; order Rodentia; family Muridae; genus Mastomys; species Mastomys natalensis. Next base: position 693,798 of record JAJTUV010001026.1, read on the forward strand.
TATTAAAGGTCTAAATTAACAATTGAGACAAGGGGCTGGAGAGACGGCTCAGCAGTTGGTTAATCGTACTCACTGCATTTGCAGAGGACCCAAGTTTGGTTATCAGTATCCATGTCATGTGGCTCACAACCTCCTACAATTCCAGTTCCAGGACAGTCAACACTACTGGCCTCACAGGATACAAACACATACACACACACACACACACACACACACGCACACACGTATGTGTTTATACTCACACACGTGCATATAACTAAAAAAATATTTTTTAAAGAAAAGAATAGGGTGATCCATGGGCACACTGCTGCCTGCTAAACGGTTATCTATCCTCAGAATGATGACTCCACCGTGCCATGCTCTGCTCCCTGTGACAAGCTCTGAAGCCTCATCTTGCTCCCCAAGCCCTGGTAGCAGGTGGCCATAGCATGTTTGAATATTGGGAGCACTGCTGAGAAGATAGCAGGCAGGAGAGTGGAGAATCCAAAATATCTCTCCCCTTCCCTCTCTCCTTGAGCCTTTCCTGATGACCACAGACTTTGGGACCAGCATCCTCCCTTCCTCCCTCCTATCTGGGGTACAGATTCCTGCATGGCCAAGAGGCTACTCTTTGGCTTCTTAGCCTCTTCCATAGTTTTCTGACAATCTCCTGCATGACATTTCCCATTTGAAACAGTCGGGGTGACCTCTGCTTCCCTTCTGATATCTAACGATATAAATGAAAATGGCCTCGAAGCAGTATCCCATAAATGAGTAGAATCAGAGGTGATGGTTTCTGCTCTGAATTCCAGTCAACTTGGGTGGCTGAGGCAGAAGGATCACAACTTTGAGGCCAGTCTGATCAACTTTCTGAGGTTTTCAAAATGAAAGCTAAAAAGGGCAGGTATTCCTGGGCTGGGGTGTAGCTCAGAAATAGCGAGCAGCAGACAAGCATGTGTGTGAGGTCCTGTGTGCAAGGCATGAAATGATGGAGAAAAAGTAAAAGACTTTAAAAATAGCAACTTTTTAGGCTGGAAACACTCTGCTAGACTACACATCTGCAGAAAGATCCCAAGAGACACTGCACTGCAGGGACCAGGAAAAACAGTGCAGTTATCATATCTCACCAGAAAATCCCAGGAGCCTTCTCCCTACCCAGGATGACAGGATGGCATCCTCACCTCCCCACCCCTCTAACTGGTACGGCTGTACCAGCTGCTGCCAGGAAAGGGGCTGCAATCTCCTTGCTAAAGGAGCCGTTAGCAAGTGTCATACATACATTACCACATAATTAAGAGCTTTCTCCTCAAATAATCAGAGAAGCTTTTTAAAAGCCTTAAAGAATGGGACTTTGTGGCAAAGGCAGGCAGCTGTCAGAGGTATTTTGTATTAGAGATAGGAAGCTATGGATTGGGGGACAGGGGTCATCAGAAACAGGTTGCAGCATCACATGTGAAAGTGACACTCTGAACACACAGAAGGTGTGGACCACGTAGCAGAGAGAAAGCTCTGAGAGAAAATAAGTCTGCATTTGTTTAAAAGCGAAGGGCAGCTGCCATCTAGGATCTTGGAAGCAAGGGGAGAGCAAGCTGGTCCCAGACCACAGCATACAGAGTGTTAGCATCTCCACCATGACTACTTCAAACAGCCCCAGGACACACGGAAAGTTCCGGGCAGGCAGGTTTGCTCCCTTGGATTCTTCGCACAAGGTTAGTGGGACTCCAGTCTTCAGATCTAGAAAATCTCCAGCAAAATTCAGATCTAGAAACCCCATGGTGAGTGGTCCTGGTGCTCTGAATTTGGAAGTGGCACAGTCCCCTGTCCTCAAGCCCCCAAGTGTGAGGGCATGCCCTGAGCCCAGTCATGATGAAACCCAGATGGATCCTGCCTGCACTGCCCTACAAAACAACTGACTCTGAGTCTTCAAGGGTCAAAGTCTTGTCCAGTATAGTGATGCACATCTATTATCCCACAGGGCTGAGACGGGAGGATTACCATGAGTTCTAGGCACGCTGAGTATAGACTAATACCCCCCCCATCAAAAAACAAACAAAAATAGTATTATGACTATCAATTATATATACATACATATACACATTACACACACATAAAAAATCCTACATTCAATGGCTTGATCAGAGTAAAAGCAAAATACTCCTAAATTAGTCAGCCAATTACTCAATTTAACATTGTGCTTTTAAAAAATTATTTTACAGCCAGGCGGTGGTGGCGCACGCCTTTAATCCCAGCACCTGGGAAGCAGAGACAGGCGGATTTCTGAGTTCGAGGCCAGCCTGGTCTACAGAGTGAGTTCCAGGACAGCCAGGGCTACACAGAGAAACACTGTCTGGAAAAAACAAAATTATTTTACTTTCATTTAACCTTTCTATAGCTTGAAAATTTTCAAAATCAAAAAAATAAAGAGTATGAGATTAAAAACTTCTTTTTTTTTTTTTTTTTTTTGGTTTTTCGAGACAGGGTTTCTCTGTGTAGCCTGGGCTATCCTGGAACTCACTCTGTAGACCAGGCTGGGCTCGAACTCAGAAATCCGCCTGCCTCTGCCTCCCAAGTGCTGGGATTAAAGGCGTGCGCCACCACCGCCCGGCTGATAATTCTGATTCTTAATTGTAATAAGTTTCTTCTCCAATAAGTAAGACCATCAGTGGGTGCAGGTGTTACTAGATTAAGTTTTTTTTTTTTTAAAGACTTATTTATCTTTATTTGTATGAGTACACACGCTGTAGCCAGAAGAGGGCATTGGATCCCATCACAGATGGTTGTGAGCCACCATGTGGTTGCTGGGAATTGAACTCAGGACCCCTGGAAGAGCAGTTGGTGCTCTTAACTGCTGAGCCATCTCTTCAGCCCATATTTAAGTTTTAAAAGAATGTTTAGAAAGTAGCATCATGACGGCCCCTCACACAGTTAAAAGAATTGTGCTCAAACATATCTAGAGCAGGACAGCTTCTTCAAAAGCAGATGATTGTCCTACTGGGCCCTGCGATGTTGGTCTCAGAGACACAGGCTGGACGAGCAGGTAAGGAGTGGAAGCATTTGAAATCACTGGAATACTGCCCCTTAAACATAGTGCATTTCTTCTGCATGAAGAAAGGAAGGTTGTTTGCATATGGCCCCTCTGGCAAATAAACTTTTATTTAAAGTTTGGAGTTGGCCACCCTTTTGAGAAAAAATAGCATTCCTGTCCTGACTAGGTTTCTAACTAAGAAACTTGACATTTCTGAGTAGAAAACATAGCAAAAATTGACTCAAGAGGAGAGGGCTTATTACAAGGTAGAAACCTGGAGATAAAGACTGAAGCAGAAACCACTGAGGAGTGCTGCTTACTGGCCTGCTCCCATGGCCTGCTTGACTTGTTTTTTTCCTCCCTCCCTCCCTTCCTTCCTTCTTTCCTTTTTAAAAAATTATTAATTTTTTTTTTTTTTTTTTAATTTTTAGAGACAGGGTTTCTCTGTGTTGCTTTGGCTGTCCTAGAGCTAGCTCTGTAGACCAGGCTGATCTTGAACTCACAGAAATCCACCTGCCTCTGCCTCTTGAGTGCTGGGATTAAAGTTGTATGTCACCACTGCCAGGCTCAGCTTGTTTTCTTATGGCACCCAGTACAACTGCCCAGGTGTTTTCATAGTAGCCTGGGCTCTCCCACAATCATTAATTGTAGGCGGCCGAAGAGACGGCGCCGGTTTCCAACATGGCTGGCGCAGCGTCCTGTATAAGCCTACTGCGCATGCGTCAGCCTCAAGCCCCTCCCGAGAGGGCTTATGCAAATGAGGCATGAGCCCCAACCAATCACAGGGCTTATGCTAATGAGGCATGAACCCTAACCAATCACAGGGCTTATGCTAATGAGGTATTGGCCCTAACCAATCCTGAGAGAACAGGCCGCCTGGCCCGCCCCCTTGGAAGGGTATATAAGCAGTGCATTTCAGCTGCTTGGGAGTGGCGGCCCCCCTTCGATGGATGAAGACTGTGCCTGGAATAAAAGAGCTGTCAAAGAAGAATCCAGGCGTGTCGTGTCTTACTTGCCGGCTGAGGGGAAGACGCCACAATTAATCAAGGAAATGTCCCTCAAACTTGCTTACAGGCAATCTGGTGGAGGTGTTTTCTCAACTGAGGTTCCCCCTCCCACAGGACTCTAGCTTGTGTCAGGTTGAGCAAAATCTGGCCAGCACAATTTCCCAAGGGCCCACTCAGGTCTGTTTTAGAGCTGGAAATCCTAACAAAAAGATGGATCGGAGCAGGCAGTCAGCCTGAGGAATTCTGTGAAATGGCACCAAAGCACTTGTCAAATACAGAGCTCAAGATGTCTCCTGAGCAAATGTGTCAGGTCTGGCCAGGTTCTACCCTAGCCTCTGCTTGAATGGAAGCTTCAGGGCTACAGCAGTATTCCCCACACTCCAAACTAAGCTCTTCCTATAGGGACTGCTTCAAGCAGTCTACCTGCTCAAACGCCGTTTCCACTGGGCCACAAATGAGTAAATTGACTCCTCGTGTGGTCAGGGCTAGCCCATCCAAACCAAGAGTGGTCAGCTCACTTTGTCCCTTCCATGCCACAGAATGCATCTAGCCACAGATCATCAAGAATGCAAGTGTGTTCCCACTGACAGATAACAGCTGGCTCTTGTGTGTCTCGCTGTGGCTGGCAATGAGTGTCCCCCTTTGTATATGAGAAGATGCATAATCTCTTCCGAGGCCCACCCTGCGTTGCATTAGTTTCTCTGTCCCTTTCACAGGTCCGTTCCCACTGGTAACTTCTGCAACAGTAAGGGTCAGCCACCATGCTTCTTCAAGAGGAAGCAGGACCACCACAAACACGGCACAGCCTTCAGCAGTCCCCCTCCTCCCACTTCGGCAGCAAACATGTGCCTTGGTGAACCAATGGGAAGCAGAAGTCTTCGGTGCTAATGAGTCAATGTGGAGAAAAAATTAAGATGAAGGAGCCATCCCCTCTCCTCCATTCCTGACAATGCCCATGAATCTTGGACTTCTCTGGAGGAGGCGACTACCCAGAGTCTGTAGGGCACCATACACAGTGACCACAGAAATTACTTGAGGCTAATTTTAACCTGAAGTCAGAATGAAAATACCAACTCTTCAACGCAATTTCTTGGAGAAGGCACAAAGGATCACTACCTGACAGGGACTCCTAACAATCGCACAGTTTAGTGGAAATGCTGGCATCCTTGCAGACCCTGAGGCACACAGAGGTGTAGCTGAGTGTCTGGAGAATGGGAGAGCTTAGATTCACACTCAAGCCTCTGAGTTCTGCATCAACTCCACCCTAACACCCCAAACCCCAAGCCACCCTGGGACACACGAGGTCCCCCAACTGAATCACACATTTCAGGAGCTGGCTCCTCTGCAGGAAAGACCTTTCTGGGGTCTTCTTTTACCAAATTCCTATTTATCCCCCATGGAATTCCCTCCTGTTTATGGCCTAACGGTTCAGCTGAAGGACAACCTATGGTATACATTGCAAGGGCTTTTTTTAAATTATTATTTTAATTTTATGTCTATAGCCCAGGCTACACAGAGAAACCCTGTCTTGAAAAAAAAAAAAAAAAAGAAAGAAAGAAAAAGAAAAAGTCTGTCGTCAGCAACCACCGAATGATCCGCCACCTTCTGCTTATAACATTCTACTGTACTTGTTTACTTATTTCATCTTGTTTTTATTTATCCTTCAATTCATTGTATTATTTATTTATATATTTATTCATTTTTGGGTTTTCAAGGGTTTCTCTATGTAATAACCCTAGCTGTCCAGGAACTCACTCTGTAGACCAGGCTGGCCTCGAACTCACAGATATTCCCCTCCTTCTGCCTCCCAAGTCCTGGGATTAAAGGTGTGCGCCACCACCACCCAGCTCATTTACTAGTAGTAGTAGTAGTAGTATATTTAAAAATAGATGTCAAGGAGCACCTACATCGGGCAGCTCACAACATCTCCAGCTCCAGATGATTCAGTACTTCCGGTCTCTATAGACTCCTGCCTGCACATGCAGGCTCACATACAGACACACAGACAATTAAAAAGCAATACAAATAAATCTTAAACAAACAAACAAAAACCCCAGCACAGATAGATAGGGTCAGAGAGATGCCTCACTGGTTGAGAGGGCTTGCTGCTCTTGCAGAGGATGTAGGTTCGGTTCCCAGCACCCATATGGGGACCTCATGACTGTATGTAAATACAGTTCCACAAGATTTGATCCTCTCTTCTGAGATTATAAATTCCTGCATGAATCTGGTGCACACACATACACTCACATACATGCAAATACAGGTAAAATTAAATATTTAGAAAAAATAACAAATAGCTGGGCCCGGTGGAACATATCTGTAATCCCAATATTCAGGAGGCTAAGACACAAAGATGGTGAGTTTGAGGCCAGTCTGTGCAATTTCATGACCTTCTCTCAAAACAAAACTTAAAAAGAGTGGGAGGCAGAACAGCTGACCTAGCTGATCAATGGGAGAGCCTGACTGGCTGATCATGGGAGAGCCTGACCTGGCACGCCCAAAGACCTGGGTTCAGTCATCAACAGCAAACAAATAAACAAACACCATGGCCACCAGTAAATCTCTTCCAAAATACTTCAGAGTGGGTATAAAACAATGGAACTCTTTAAACATTCTTGTAAGTCGGGACTGGAGAGATGGCTCAGCAGTTAAGAACACTGGCTAGTACTTCCAGAGGACTTGAGTTCAATTCCCAGCAACCACTTGGCAGCTCACAGCCAGGTTAACTCTAGTCCTAGGGGGTCCAATGACGTCTTCGGCCTTTGGTCAATCACATTAGTTAAGTAAACACAAAGTTTTGAAAACCTGTCAGACCAACACTGAGGAGGCTGAAGCGTGAGGACAGTCCCATGTGAAAGTTTCAAGTGCCTTGGCGGGTGCTTACAAGGGCCATTAACTTGCCTAAAGCTGAAAGATGTGGTCCCAGGCTAGGCAGGGAGGGACAGAGCTGACGTCTGAGGGTCAGTGCTCAGTCTTAGCACCCAAGGGAGATAGGGAAGGCCAGGGGAGACCAGGGCTACCAGAGACATCTAGGGCTCAGTGAGCACAGGCAGTGTGAAAGAAAAGTCAGAACCTCAAACGCTGTCTCCTGAGGAGAAATCCCCTCCAGATTGTTATCTTTCTTAGAGGTAGGAGCAGGCAGGCAGTAGCACCAAAGGCGAGCCCACGGACAGTGCCTGAGGGTGGTGAATGTGGAGGCTGGGGCTGGAGGAGGGGAGTCCCCGGGGACCTCACAGAACTTTGTGGCCACGCTGAGCACATCACTGGTCCCAGCCTTGTTCTTTATACCCACCTCACTGGTGAGAACCAGGGCAGAGTTCCTACTTCCTCCTTCGTACCCTCTACTGAGGCTAAAGTCACACACTGAAGACACAAAATGTTGGGTCTCAGCGGGATTCCGTTTGTCCTAGAAAGTCTGTCCAGCAACTTCATTTCTCCTGCTTCTGGTAACAATTGCTTGGTTGCTTTTTGGGGAAACACACACACTCTCTCTCCCTCCCTCCCTTCCTTCCTCTGTTTTATCATATAACTATATCACTTAGCCATTTTCAGACCTGCAGCTCTGCTGCAGTTTTGAGTACATTTTCTGTTCAACCAAACCATGCCTTTTTTTTTTTTTTTTTAAATGTATTTATTTTATGTACGTGAGTACACTGTCGCTGTCTTCAGAACAGGGTATGGGATCCCATTACAGATGGTTGTGAGCCACCATGTGGTTGCTGGGAATTGAACTCAGGACCTCTGGAAGATCAGTCAGTGCTCTTAACCACTGAGCCATCCCTCCAGTCCCCAAACTATGCCTCCTTAAGAAATCCAGGTTTTGTTTCTTTGAGTTTTGTTTTTTTCTTTTGGTCTGATCCCAACTCCTGACTGCAGTCAGAGGGACTATGAAGAAGGCTGGTCCTGTTACAACCTTCTATGTCCCTAGCTTATATTAGACACCGTACAGAAGCTAGTTCCCCAAGAATCTATCCAGGGACAGTTCTATCACTAAGGAGAAAGAGTTTTTTCTCAAGTTTTTCACAAGTCACACCAGTGGGGATTAGCTTAGAAGCTAAGGAGTTCCAGGACAGCCAGGTGGAGTATGTGCCATTGTCCAGAGTCTCTCAAGGGACCAGTCAAATGAAGGGACCTTCTCTGTGAGGCTGTTTGGTTTTGATTTTAACCTAAGCATTGACGTTTTTTTCAGGAACTCTGGGGCTTACATATAGAGCTTATGGGGGTTGTCCCCAGGCCTCAAACACCTGCAGCCGTGAAAACAGTCAGTACCTCAGTCAGGAGCAGAAAGAGACACTGGAAAACCTGCTCCAGTCCTAGTTACTGTGGGGCACGTGTTCATCGCCGCAGAGCAATGTTGAGCAGTGTTTTTTTACTGGGAGAGCAGTGTTTTTTTCCTGCCCAGCTCCTGGGTGTGTGTGTGTGTGTGTGTGTGTGTGTGTGTGTGTGTATGCGTGTGAGTCCATGGATGTGTTTCTGTGCCCGGAGAGGCCAAGAGGACTACAGCAGAGCACTGAACAGGAGTCAGGAGAACTTGGCTCTAATCTCGCTCTGACACTTGGGTAGCTGTGGACCAAATAACACTCCAGTACAAGTTACACCGGACAAAGGCTCTAGGAGAAGGGCTTTTGCTGTCTTCAGGCTGAACACACACAGCTGACCCTGGGAAGATCCCGATTAAGTACGTGCGACTGTAGATGCGTTTCTGTGCCTTTGCCTGTGTAATAGTGGGTCTTAATTTATGTTGAGGATCATAGGAATCGATGCAAACACCCGTAAGCTGAGTGTTCACAGCGTCCTCCCAATATGTCCGGTCACTCAGACTAGGCAAGGAGCACTAACCATTGTGCAGATGAGAAAACCAGGAGGCTCAGTAAAGTTCCCTAACCTGTTCACATTCTCCCTGAAGAGCCAAGAATCAAACCATAACTGGTTGTAAAGCCTACATGCGTCTCCAACACCACACCTCCTCTCTTAGCTGTAAGAGTTCCTGAGACTTCCACCTACACCAAAGGTGTAGCTTCCAAATCCAACCCGGAGGCGGGGAGTCTGGATACCACAAACCCAGCTTCACAATGAGCCTGAGCATGAGTGCGGGGTGGGGTGGGTGGGGTGAGGGACTGCCGCTTGACCTCCCACCACCCAACCCGGTCCCAGCTCGCCCACCTCTTGTAGCCCGGCGATGCTCGGCGGTGAACCCACGCATGAAATACTCACTGCTCCCGCAGGCCCAGGCGGCTCCGCGGGGCGCATCGTCTCCAGGGCCCCGGCCTCCTGGACAGCAGTTGCCGCTGCCGCGCTGCCTACTCGCTCTGGGGCATCAGATTATTTTAGCACTTGCGGAAGGAACCGACGGAAACTGAAGTCACATGGAGAGCTTGCCTCTCAGCGACTCAGCACTCAGCAGGCGTCTTAGAAGGAACTGCCACCGCGGGGGTGGGAGGATGGTGGGGGGAGGGGGCGTGGAGGTGGGGGAAGGACGAGGACGCAGGCCCCTTGAGGACCAGCAGGGCTGTCACCATACAGGTGCAGCCTGCCATGCTCTGTTGGGTCGAAGCATGCTCCTGTGGCTCCTGCTTTGGTGGGTGCACATGGGAGCTGGGCGTCCTGGCTTGTGGTCTGTTCTTCCAGGAACTCTTCTACACGCTTCTATCCAAGGACCAGCTTAGGCAGAATTTAGTGAAGGGCAACACAAATGTGTTTAATTGGAAAGGTGGACGAGTCTGCCATTTAGAAGGGTCATCCATCCAGTAATTTGTTTTCATGTACTCAGCCAGTCTTTACCAATCATCTTTTTTTTTTTTTTTTTTTTTTTTTTTTTTTGGTTTTGGGTTTTTTCGAAGCAGGGTTTCTCTGTGTAGCCCGGGCTGTCCTGGAACTCATTCTGTAGACCAGGCTGGCCTCGAACTCAGAAATCCGTCTGCCTCTGCCTCCCAAGTGCTGGGATTAAAGGCGTGCACCACCACCGCCCGGCTTTTTTTTTTTTTTTTTTTTTAATCAATCATCTTTTATGGGCACCATGTTTCTTAAAAATTAAGTAAATAAATAAAGGGAAAAGGAAGTCGGTCATGGCGGCACACACCTGTGATCCCAACCCTGGAGAGGCTGAAGCCAGAGGTTCATAGTACAAGGTCGTCCTGGCACAAATAGCAGGTTTGAGGACGCCCTGGGATTCGCCAGACCTGTCACAAACAAATAAACAAGAAGGACTGATGGAAGAAAAAGAAAGGTTTTGTCTGCTTGTTTTTAACTGAATGTACATTGCGGACTGTCAGTACCGTGAACTTCTTGGCTCTATTGATTCCGGGTGTTCACAGCGTTGTTTTGATATGATGTGTAGAAAGTTCACTGTCAACTATGGCAGCATGCCTAGTTCCTGCACAGATCCGGACCAGACCTAGTCCCAGCGCTAAGATGGAGAAATGGACATGAGCGCCCATCCTCAACCATCCATGAAGGAAAAAAATCATCTCTCCAAGGGAATCTCATTGGGTATACAAACCACACCGCAGGGCAGGCTCCATGCCCAGCAGTAGATGGCAACACAAAAGGAAGTCACAGGGGCTTTTTGGAGATTTTTTTTTTCCTTCAAAAAAGAATTATGTAAATTAATTATACAGCCTTTAAATTTTTTTGAGATTAAAATATAATTCTATTATTTCCCCCTCCTCTTTTCTCCCTCTAACACTCTCATATACCCCACCCTGTTCTCTTCCAAATTCATGACTTCTTTCACTTTAACTGTTTTTACATACATACATATGTATGTATGTAAAGGTAGTAAGGATGGCACCATTGAAGAAGAAAAACAAGTATAGAGAAAATTGTGAAACACTGAGGTTTCTGACTCAAACTTTTTCCTTTCTGCCAGATGCATGTTCTCTGCCCATTTCATGTCTACCAGTATGTGGCTAACTCTTATCTCTAGCACCAAGCTTCTCTTCCAAGAAAGGACTTGTATTCATATTTAAAGCATGCATGCATGTATGTATGTATGTGTGTGTGTGTGTATTGAGACAGGATCTCTCTACATAGTCTTGGCTTTCCAGGAACTCACTATATAGATGAGGGTGGTTTCAAATTCTTAAAGATCCACCTGCCTCTAACTCCTGAGGATTAAAGGTATGTGCCACCACACCTGGCTATAATTTATTTATTTTTATTTTACAGGTAGGATCAGCCTCCCAAGTGCTGGGATAACAGGTGTGTGTCACCTTAGGTGTGTGTCACCTTAGGAATGTTCTCTCTCTCTCTCTCTCTCTCTCTCTCTCTCTCTCTCTCTCTCTCTCTCCTTTCTTTTACAACATAGTTTTATTTTTATAAGTGAGTGTGTGCATGTGTATTTTTATGTAAGTGGATGTGGATGCGGATGCCCAAGGATACCAGAAGAGGGTGTCAGACCCCTGGAACTAGAGTTACAGGTGATTGTGAACCACCAGACATCATGGCTGGGAGAGAACTCACGATCCTCTGAGAGAGCACTGAATGCTTTTAACCACTGAGTGGCCAGGCGGTGGTGGCGCACGCCTTTAGTCCCAGCACTTGGGAGGCAGAGACAGGCAGATTTCTGGGTTCAAGGCCAGCCTGGTCTACAGAGTGAGTTCCAGGACAGCCAGGGCTATATAGAGAAACCCTGTCTCGAAAAAACCAAAAAAAAAAAAAAAAAAAAAACAAAAAACATTGAGTCATCTCTTCTGTTTTAGGAATGATTCTTGAGTCTGATTGTTGTGTGACTTTTCTTGGGGAGATCTGGACAGTTATTCACCCCAAACAAGGCACTGGTGACAGATCAAAGAACCAATTCCACCCAAATCGAGGTTAGAAGGACAGTTAGTTTCCTGGGGTTACTTATAGGAACATGGTGATTCACCAAGAAACCCAGCCTAGTATGAATGGCAACTCACAAAACTGTACTCCTAGAGACTCCTGTACCCACAGGCAGCTCCCCACTACATTCTCTCTATACATTACTGTGTTATGAGCTTAGAGAGGAGGATCTTATGAATCTTGCAAGTTTCAGGAGCTTCCTGGGCTGCTTTTGTTACTTCCTGAATCGTATAAGCCTTTTTCCTTCTTCCAAGGGTCTAGCTCTCATCAACTCATATCTGGATGATTTCAATAACTTTCTGAGTTGGTTCCCTGTTCCAAATCTTGTCTATCTCCAAGTTAGACTCCACCATTTTCCATGGGTCATGAGACTAAAATGTGTGGGGATCAGTTTGTTTCTTGCTTAGGGTCTTTATGGCCAGCCATTGTTCCCATTTACCTGGGCCAGTGTTTAAATCCTGATTCAGCCAGTTTAAGAATCACTGATGGGGCTGGAGAGATGGCTCAGTGGTTAAGAGCACTGACTGCTCTGCCAGAGGTCCTGAGTTCAATTTCCAGCAACCACGTAGTGGCTTACAACCATCAGTAATGTGATTCCATGCACTATTCTAGTGTGTGTCTGAAGATAGCTGTAGTGTGTACTCATATAAATAAAAAATAAATAAATCTTAAAAAAAAAAAGAAAAAAAAGAAAAGAATCACTGATGCCTGAGTTCTAACATCCTCATCTACTTTTCTTCTCTTTGCTTTTTGCAAGACAGAGTCTCATTTAGTTGGCCTGGAAGTCACAGTTGTCCCTGCCCTGATCACCCTGCCTCCATTTTCCGAGTGCTTTTACATATGTACCACCACGCCCAGATCATCCACCTGTATATGCTTTACCCATTGGCAATCTCGGCAAGATTTCTTTCAAGGAAACTTAGAAACTGGCCATCTTAAAAGCTATGGAGAAACAAGGCTATAGTTGTCTGGAAAATAGCACAGACTGCTCTTCTATAGTAGCAGCAGAAGGACCCAAAGACTCCAAAGAGAAACTAGGGCAGAGCTGAAAAACAGGACATTCCTCACACCAGCAGGTCTGTACGCCTAAGTGTCCAGCCAGAATTCTCCTACTCAGTTAGACACTCTAGGCTTCCTCCCATGATCCAGGAGATCAGAGTCCTTGGTCTCCAACAATCAAAGAGGTCCTGCTATCTATCACTGGCCAGATACATTCTTCTCCTCTGAGCATAGATTTATGTCTCTTTCTTGGCCTTATGGAGTTTGTTCTGGCTCCTGTTCAACAATGCAGGGTTTGTGTTATAGTAGATTCTTGTCTTGTTACCACATATGACCCAAGCAACTTATGGAAGGAAAGGTTTATTTTGGTTCACAGTTCTGGACTCCATCATAGTGTGGAAGCCATGACGGTATGAGCCTAAGACAGCTGGTCATGTTGTATCTGCAGTCAGGAAACAGGAAAAAGATGAATGCTAGCCCTCGGCTCCATTTCTTCACTTCACCCAGCGGAGGACCCAGTCCATGAAATGGCGCCATTCACAGTTAAGACCATCTAATCTAGATGAGCCTTGACAAGCATGAAGCTTGTCTTTATGGTAAATCTTGTCAAGTTGGCAATCAAGATTAACACCATCACACAGTCACGAAGCACTCGCACATCCCTGTGCGATCTCAGTGAGGAGAGAGGCCAATACCTGGCTCAGGCTCCCAGAATCCACTCTGTTCGGTGTGCATTTCCTCAAACATTTTCCCTCTGTCCAGAGACCTCCTTGGCTGGAAAGATCTCCTCCCGGCCTTTCCATCCTAATGGCATGGCTGGGGTTCCGCCTCCTCCAGGAAGCTTTTTCCCACCTCAGGAGCCTCTTTCTCTGCACACTTTATATACAATTCCCCTGGACTCAGGACAGAGCTTCCGTTGTGATTTATCTGTTTGAAATTATGTCTTGTTTCCCCAGTTCCACTGTAAACTTGTGAGGGTAGCAGCCATGTGCTACTCTATAAACTGTACTGCCCAATGTGCATAAAGAGGGCTCAGTAAACATTTGTAAACAAAGAAGAAAGGAGGAAAGGAAAGGAGAGAGATAGGCAATAAATAAATAAATCTATCTTATCTGCCACTCTCCAGTTATTGACTTTTTTATTTTTTGGTTTTTTGAGACAATGTTCCTCTTGTAACAATCCTGGCTGTCCTGGAACTCACTCTGTAGACCAGGCTGGCCTCGAACTTACAGAGCTCTGCCAGCCTCTGTCTCCCAAGTGTTGAGGTTAAAGGTATGCACCAACACACCCAGCCGGTTATTGACTTCTGAGAGTTGTTTTAGGGTTATGGTGCTTTAAATGAAAGTGATCCCATGGAGTCATCTGTTTGAAGACTTGTGCAGCAGTTTCCCTGGGACTGAAACACTCTATCCTGCAGGGAACCTCCTTAAACCAGAAAATAAACTCAAAACAGCTTCAGGAAGTCCCCAAATCTGTCCAAATTCACTAGGCTGCTCCCTCCTAGAGAAAGCAATAATGACTCCTGAGGGTCACTCTCAGACAAGTCAAGCTGCAAAGAAGATCTTAGACTAGACCAGCAGCCCCAGAGAAGTAGGAACCAGCCAAGCTGCTCGGACGTGAACACTTGTAACCAGGCTGAGTCACTTGAAAGGACACTCTCCAACCTGTTGAGCTGCCTGCCTGCATGCTGTGCAGTGTTTCCAGCTTCTGTGAGCTGTCACCAGTTCTGGGGTGGGCTTTGGTGATACAGCTGCCTTTGAGTCATTTTTGCTGCTGTGAGTAACCCCTCACCCAAACTCCTGTACGTGGCCTGTGGTGGTTTATATGAGAATCCCCACCCATAGACTCATAAGTTTGAACCCTTAGTTACCAGGATGTGGGATGATCTGAGATGGATTAGAAGGAATTAGGAGTGGTGGCCCTACTGGAGGAGATGTGTCACTGGGGGTGGACTTTGAGATTTCTTTTTTTGTTTGTTTGTTTGTTTGTTTTTGTTTTTGTTTTTTTTCGAGACAGGGTTTCTCTGTGTAGCCCTGGCCATCCTGGAACTCACTCTGTAGACCAGGCTGGCCTCGAACTCAGAAATCCTCCTGCCTCTGCCTCCCAAGTGCTGGGATTAAAGGCGTGCGCCACCACCGCCCGGCTGACTTTGAGATTTCAAAAGCCTACACCAGGCCAGAGTCTCGCTGCCTGCCTATCAACCTGAGAATCAGGATGTTCCTGCCTGTCAACCTGAGAATCAAGATGTTGTTCTCAGCTGTCTCTCCAGCATCACGCTTGGTTATGCTTCCTGTCATGATGATATTGGAGTACCCTCTGAATTTATAAGCAATCCCCCAATTAGATGCTTTCTTTTATAAGAGTTACCTTGGTCACTAGGTCTTGTAGAACACTTTGGTCTCCAGTTTACGGCTGTTTGTGGAGGACTAGGAGGTAAGGTCTTGTTGAATGAAGTGTGATACTGGGGGCCCGGCTTTGAGGTTTCAAAGGACTCATACTATTTTGAGTTAACTCTCTCTGCCTCCTACTTGTGAATCAAGATGTGAGATTTCAGTTGTTCCTGTCACTATGGCTTTGGACTGCTATAATGGACTCTATCCCTCTGAAAGCTTAAGCTCAATTAAACAGTCTTTTATAATTGCCCTTGGTCATAGTTTTTGATGAAAAATAGAAAAATAACTAAAACAAGTATTTTTGTGTGTTGTTTTTTTGTTCTTTTCTTTTCTTTTCCAATTTGAGACAGGATTTTTCTTTTCTTTTTTTTTTTTTTTTTTTTTTTTTGGTTTTTCGAGACAGGGTTTTTCTGTGTAGCCGGGCTGTCCTGGAACTCACTCTGTAGACCAGGCTGCTCGAACTCAGAAATCCGCCTGCCTCTGCCTCCCAAGTGCTGGGATTAAAGGCGTGCACCACCACTGCCCGGCACATATTTTTTTCTATTTCTTTCTCTCTTTTAAAAAAAAATAATTATTCATTTTTATTTTATGTGCATTGGTGTTTTGCCTGCATGTATGCTTGTGTAAGGGTGTCAGGTTCCCTGGAACCGGAGCCACAGACAGCCACCAGGTGAGTGCTGGAACTGAACCTGGGTCCTCCGGAAGCACAGTCAATGCTCCCAACTGCTGAGTCATCACTCCAGCCCCATTTCTATTCTTTTAAACTAAGCTTCCTAATAGCTTGTCACTTGTGGGCCATCTCAATCTCCCAAAGAGATCAAAAGGAATTTTGATTTTGTTTGATGACAACTAAATGCTCTTCAGGACCTGTATCGGGAGATACTTACAGTAGAGACTGAATGGTCACATATCTGAGTCAGAGCAGAATGTTTAACAGAACTGCTAGGAGAAAAGGGACCAACTTCCGTCTCAGAGGGGTCCATAGAAAAGAGGAGACAGTGATGTGACCCAGCCATGGAGTAGCAAGAACTAGGCCTAGGAGGTCACCTCAGGCCAGGGACTGTCAGTTGCCTTCACCTCTGGTGTTTTCCACCTGCCATGGGCTCTCATCCCTCTCCACAGACAGAGCAACTTTCCTATCCTGCTCTTTCAGTGTGGGAGCTGGGCCTGGCCAAGCAGTGAGCTGATACATGCTGTACTTCTCCAGCCTTGGCACATGACAGGGAGGGGATTTCCTTTGAGGCCTTAACTGGGAATTGTCCTCTTGCCCCACGTCAACTGGTTGCTGCAGGACACTCTTCAGTAGTTTCATTTCCCTCATTTGGAATAAAGTTTTTAAGAACCAAAAATCCAAGCCAGAGAGAGATGAGGCCACTGCCCACACTGGCACCTCGTGATGCCAACCCTGAGAAGGCTTGAGGTTAGTGTAAAGATCCCTAAGCTTGGGGGAGTGTCACACAGGTTGCCACTGGGTCCTTCCCAGCATCTTACTCTTCTTTAGCCATCTGGAGGATGAGGTTGGTCTCAAATCCTGAGGTCATCTCCTCAAGTCCTCAGCCACTAACTGCAGTGACCTGAGTCTAGAGGCACACCACCTCTTCCTGTTTTGGAGACACTGACAATATCAACAAATAACCCAAGATCTCATGCTGTACAAAGATAATAAACGGTCATGGAGGTCTCCTGTCTTGTAGAGCTTGACAGAGAGTGGGGAGGAAGGGGGGCCTGCAGCTGACCGGCATGATGGACAGAAGGAATGAGGTGTTTGAGCCTTGGTGGGGGTGGGGAGAAAGCATAACTACGGAAGATCTCAAACAAGCTGTCCTAGGATATCTGAGCTGTAACTTGTGTGAGTCAGCGACCGATAGGTTGAGGAGAACCTTCAATAAGGCCAAGGCCAAAAGAAGCTACTATGGGAAAGAAGGGGCCTTATCCATGGCTCTGTCCAATGCTGAAGGGAATTCAGTCATCTGTTGTGGTTCTCCACATCCCCAGGGGCCCTGAGCCCTGAAATGCTGGGGCTCTGATTTGGTCCTGTTTACGTTTCCTTAGCCTAAGCATCTTGCAGGGGCTGTGCAAATGTTTCTTAACCAAACGGAAGGTTGGTGTCATTTCCTATACAGCAGTGGGAGAGGTTGAGGACTTGGGAAGTCACTCACTGGTAACTCAAAAGCACTTTTCCAGCCAGGCAGGCAGTGGTGGTACTCATCTGTGAGAGTTTAGGCCAACCTGGTCTACAGAGTGAGTTCCAGGACAGCCAAGGCTACACAGAAAACACCCTGCCCAAAAAAAAAAAAAAAAAAAAGCACTTTTCTTTCTTATTTTTAGATTGGATCCTCTGGAACTGGGATTACAGATAGTTATGAGGTACTGTATGGATGGTAGAAACAAATTTGGGTTCTCTGCAAGAACAACAAGTGCTCCTAACCACTGAGCCACCTCTCCAGTCCCTGAGAAGGATTTTTCATAGCTAAAAATGAAAACCTCAGAATCCTTACCAGAGGCTTCTCTCTGACTTCATCCTGTCACTTCCAAGCTTAGTTACTCCCCTGAAACATGAAGTCTTCCTTGCAGCCCAGTCCCCATTCTAGACAACCAGAATTCTGTCTGGGGCCAATGAGATGGCTCAGTGAGTAAAGGTGCTTGCCTTCAAGCCTGAGGATCTGAGTTCAATCCCTAAAACCCACTTGGTAAGATGGAGAGAACCGACATCTTCAGGTGTCCCTCTGACCTCCAAAAGCTTGTCACGTAGGCACATACCTATGTATGCACACATACATTCTCTCTAAATAAATAAATAGTTTCTATGATGACAGCTGGTCATGGTAGCACATGTTTGTAATCCCAGCATCCCAGAAGCAGATGAATCTCTCTGAGTTCAGAGTAGCTTGGTTTATATAACAGCTACTATAGCCAGTTTCCAGACCAGTCAAGGCTATACAGTAAGACCCTGTCTCAAAAATACAAAATTTATATATTATATACACATACATAACTGAGATGCTAAGTCTTTTCAATTCAGACTCCATTTTAGAGAACCTGAACTAAGTTTGAATTCAGTAAACTAACAGGCTGGTACCTAGCATTAGTTTCCAAGTTGCCCCCCAACAAAACCTGAGCCTAACTCCAGGCTGTAGGCTAATCCACAACAAGACTAGCATCTCTAGGTTACACCCTCAACAATACCAGCATCTCCAGGTTTTTCCACCCAACAAGCCTACACCCCCAGGTATATAGCCCACCCTTGCCTAACGACCACCAATGCAGAAGGGAGCAGAAGTTAAGTTTAGGATATGACTCCCAGAACCAGTCAATTATGTTAAAGGCCACAGCAGCTTTCCAATTAAATGCTTGCACACTTAGCCCCCAGTTGCTGCTTACTATAAAGCCTTGCCCCATAGATATTCGGACCTCCTCACTACCAAAACCGTATTTCTTGATGGCGATGCATGGGGGTGGGAGAGAGCTAGCTCGAATAGAATAAAGACTCTGCTATGAGTTATATCAGATTGGATCTTGACTGTTTTTTTCGGATTACTAACATTTCCCTGGCACTACAAAACTAAGAAGCAGGAGAGATGACTCAGTGGTAAGAGCACTTGCTGCTCTTCCAAAGAACCTGGTTTCAGTTCCCGTACCCACATGGCAGCTCACAACTGTCTCTAACTCCAGCTTCAGGGGATCTGGACCCTCCACAGGCACCAGGCACAAATGTGGTACATTGATATACATACAGGCAAAGCATCCCTACATATGAAATACAAAATTTAAAGAATTCTGCCTTGGGGCATTCACCTTTTTTTTTTTCTTCTTAAGTCTAGAATGTTCTTAGGCCCCTATACCATATACCCAAATAGTTCATGTCTTAATTCCTTTTGGGTACCACTTATTCAAAGAGGGATCCTCAGGCTTGAAGGCAAGCATCTGTAGTCACACCATTTAAATACCAACTCCCGGTGAGGCAGTGGACCATGCTAGAAAACTTGGAAAGGTCACATAGATTCAGATCCCCGCCCCCCCAACCCCATACCCTCATGCCTGAGGACTGTAGGTGTTTGTTCCATATACTCCCAACCAGATTCCCGTCCTAGAACACGTGACCATGACACCCCAAATAAAGAACATGACCAGTAGTCACCAAACACAGAACATAGAGTTCTCCATGCTAAAGAGGTATCTAGATGGGCCCTGAGGGTTTAGCCTATCAGCTTCCCTTCCGGAACATTTCTTCCTGCAAAAGGTATTTAATCTCTGGTTCACTCTGAGGAAGTTGTATGCACCCATTTTCCACAATAAACAACAAGTAAACAGTTTAAACAAACAAGAACTGTCTCTCTCATCAAGAACAGTGGTGGGTGCTGTAGGGGAAGTCTTTGTCATTATACAGAGCCACACAGCCTAAGTCTCCCTCAGAAGATCCCTCTGTGCTACCAGACATCACTCAGCCCCACCCCCACCCCTTTCAGGACTCCTGGGACTTCCCAGTGGTGCTTGGGTATCCAAGAGTAAGGGAACCCCCAGCTTTGGCATCAGCCTGCATTATTTCTCACCAGGGCTGAGGTCCCCATCTTAGGCTGTGTTCTCCCACCCACTGAACGGTATATCAGTGCTTCCTACAAGGCCAACACCTGATGGCAGAGAAGGACAAAAATGCAGGCTCATCCCTCGCATTTTGTCAGCCTGAGCAGAGTTCTGCACACCCCAGCAGCAAGGCAGAATGCCAAGAGGGAATCCCTAGTCATACCATTTAAATACCAACCCCTTGTCACTTTCTTTTCCCTAACTTTTTCTTTACAGTATATTTATTTATGTCACTGTACAATGCTTTATTATACACAACGTTACTAATTAATTTCTCCCAATCACCAACTAGATTGTGCTCCTGGGAAAACACCATCTGTTAACTCACTGCGGTACACCAAGGCTTACCACAGAGCATGGCTCATACAGGGTGCTCATGAATTCCTGTGGACATGAATAAGTGTCTGAATAAAGGATCATATACGCAGAAGCTTCAATTGAGAGATGGGGCCAGGAGCCAGATGGCACACGTTGTTAAATCAGTAAACTGGGGCATTGGGACAAAACAGGAAAGGACAGTTGTTCCTTCAGAGGACCTGAGCTTGGTTCCCAGCATCCACTGTTGCAGGATATTTGATCACATTGTGAAACCCTAGATTGTGAACTGTAAGAATGTGTTTGTACCTGTGGCTCAGCCTTCGATCCTAGAGGCTTCTGTTTACTGTAAACAAGTAGTTGTGATGTGGCTCAGCCTTAGCACATACCTTTGGTTTTTTTGTTTGTTTGTTTTGGTTTTGTTTTTCAAGACAGGGTTTCACTGTGTAGCCCTGGCTGTCCTGGAACTCACTTTGTAGACCAGGCTGGCCTTGAACTCAGAAATCTGCCTGCCTCTGCCTCCCAAGTGCTGGGATTAAAGGAGTGGGCCACCAACACACATCTTTAATCCAAGAGCTAAATAGGGTCAACCCTAGGTCAGGAGGCAGAGCAAGCAACCAGCCTATAGGAAGTAGACAGAAAGGTGTCTTTGAGTTGAAGGGTATCTGAGCCTCCACGAAGGAGAAGATAAAGCTCTTTTTTTCTGGGATGTCAGGATGTCACTGGAGGAGGAAGGTCAGCTGGGTGCTTTCTCTGTCTCTCTGAGCCAGCAGGTTTTCAGCCCAGCATCTGGCTCCGAAATCTTCATTTGGTAAAACTGAACGGCTGGGATTTAGTTTTATAAAACTACTATCCACATCAGGTGACTCAAAACTACCATTAACTCCAGCTCTGGGAGATTTAGTGTCTTCTTCTGGCCTCTGCAGCGTATCCTCACATACACTCACATACTTGCACACACATTTATGAATAATAACATGAATCTTTGAAAGTGGGAAGTTTTACATAAATATCGTGTATAAGTTATTACATAATTCCCCATTTTCCCTGACAAAACAGATCAGTGAATGTGTAAGCACAGGTGGGACCTTGTGTCCGTAAAATATGGCTCGGCTTTGACAAAAATTAAGGTCGTCTGCATGTGGTGATGTAATCAGGGCAGAGGGAAGAGAAGGCCCTTGTTGAGCATCAGCAAACACGCCAAGCAAAACAGGCGAGGCTTGAGAGAGACGACTTTTTTTTTTTTTTTTTTTTTTGGTCTGGGAACCAAACTCAGGTCGTCTGCATCTTAACCACTGAGCCATCTCTCTGGTGCCCACCAACTAGTCTTTTAGTAATTTTGACTGTTTATTAGCTGGGCTGGAACGATGGCTTGGTGGTTAAGAGCCCTTACTGCTCTTGTGGATTGATTCCCTTAGATCAGTTCCCAGCACTCACAAGGCAGCTCATAACTGTCCATAACTCCAGTTCCAAGGGATCTAACACCTTCTTTTGATTCCCATGGGCATCAGCCACATATGTGGTACATATACATATATTATTACATTATATATATTGTGCAGGCAGAATGTTCATACACATAAAATTTTTTTTTAAAAATTGAACTGGGATGTGGTGGCACACACCTTTCATCCCGCACTTGGGAGACAGAGGCCGGCAGATCCTCAAAACTCTGGAAGCTACAACTGATCCTCCATCCCCATCCCCTCCCCTGCCCCACTCCCTCCACCCACAGTCCCACATCCTCCCTGTTCTAGGAACTCATCTCCTGTTCTGTTCCTTCTCCCCATGGGTATTCCCTTCACTGGGTCACCATGTCCAGGATGATTATGAATTCTAAATAGCACTGACGGTTTGAGGCCAGCCTGGTCTACAGAGTGAATTCCAGGACAGCTAGAGCTACACAGAGAAACCCTGTCTCAAACAAACAAACAAACAAACAACAAAAAAATATATATATTTTTTTTTTTTATTAAATAACTACTGCTAACATTATATGGTCTTTCAAATTTCCCCTATGCATGTGCAATTATATATAATTATATATAGTATTATCATATATCTATCATTCGTATTATATTCTGCATACTTCTTATAAATTTATGTGACACCTTTAGCTTTGTGTCTGAATCCCTCACCCTAAATTCTGGGGACCAGAAGAATGCCGAAGATCACAGTGTCTCATAATTTAGAGCCATGACACTGTTGGTTACATAATTCCTTCAACTGAGTCTAGGGCCACGATGCCAAATCAATAAAGAGATATTTCTGGCAACAAATGCGAAGTTCACAATCACTGGGCAATAGAGAAACTCAACAAAAAGCTTTTTGCCACTTAAGGCTACGCAACCAAAACAGCCCTTTGGTCTTTAGAGCTTTTTAAGAGTGCAGAATCCTGACCCATGGAAGGGAATGCCCACGGTCAGAAAGAACAAAATGGGAGGTGAATTCCTAGAACAGGGAGGATGCAGAGCTGGGGATGGGGGCAGGGGCGGAAGGTCAGCTGCAGCTTCCGGAGCTGTGAGGAAACACACAAGCTAAGAGGAAGTCCTTAACAGCCCAGAAGAAGCTCTGGCAGTGGGGCAAGGTGCACCTGCCACAGAGGCTCCCAGCTCAAGTTCACACCACAGCACCTCTCAGCAGAAGCTATACACTCAAGGACAAGACCCCACCGAGGAGCCCCTGCGGAGGTCCACGAGGAAGGAAAGCCCAGCGCTACTTCTCAGAGTGGTGCAGTAGCCTGGCTCTTCCTGCAACTAGTGGTTTACTGGGGAGTGCTAACAGATTTTCCCACCATTGGGGGAGGTGAAGGCAGAAGCCCGGAGAGAACACATTGCCCTGTGGTGAACACAAGTGATTGACTAAAGCCCCTCTGAGCTGAAGTGCAAGGTGAATGGAAGGAACTGAGACTTCTGAGCTGTGCAAGGCATACTGGGAAATGTGGGTTTTAATTGGCAGTTGGGCAGTTTAGCCACAAATGGGGGCAGGGTGGGGTCGGTAGAGGAGAGGGGCCATTGAAGCGGAAACAGGGAAGCTTTTTTTTTTCACACCAATAAACCAGAGAAAGATGAATCCCAGAAGCAGTTACCAGCTTAGCGCTGAGCTCAAAGGCTTAAATTCAGACCCCCAACGGATAAGAAAAGCGCTTTTCCTCACCGTGCGTCACATAGTAGCTACAAGAGCATACAGTAGCTACAAATGTACGCTCATCAAAGATAGGATTTCCATTGCTATCCTGAAGACAGGCGCTCAGCTGCTACTGCCTGCTTCCCCAGCACCCCGGCTCCACCTCACCCCTGGCCCCCTCTTCTCCGGCCCCTCCCCAAGTTCCTCTAAGACTCTTCTATCAGTCTTTCTCTTTGCTTTCTTGAGGATTTCACAAATTTCCTCTCCTACACTTGCCCCACGTGTATACGATCATTTCCACACTACTCAAGCTAATCTCCACTTGCATAAAATGCTCCTTAATTCTTCCAGAATCCTGTCTAAACAACTGTAATCGCTGGATAGCTACAATCCCCCAAATCCTAGCAGGGAACGCTCAGAATAGGATGCCTTGTTTGAGGAGATGCTGAGTGGCCCGGCAGCCTCAGCCTCTTCCTAGAGCAGTGGTTCTCAACGTGTGGGTCGTGACCCTTTAGGGGCAACCCTTTCACAGGGGTCACCTAAGACCATCGGAAAACACAGATATTTGCATTACAATTCATAACAGTAGCAAAATTACAGTTATGGTTGGGAGTTGTTGGCTACTCAGACCAACTTAAGCAGCAGGGAAGGCTTTCCTAGCCCTGGACTGACTCCTTTTGTAAAGTTTTTATACTTTGTAAACCCTCAATGCTTCCAGGTGGCCCCACCTGAGGAGCTCCAGAAGTCAGGCAGGGAAGGCTAAAACAGATGTAACTTAAGGCTGGAAACCAGCCAGCCAACCACCACCAGCCACTCCCCCACTCCCAGACCATCACTTTGAAACTGCAGTCATTCCCAGTACCAAAGCAGGAGAGTGGCCAGGCCCTGCCCTACAAGAAAAAAAAAAAAAAAAAAAAATCCCACCAATCCTGAGCTTGCCCCAAAGATCAGGCTACATAATCCTCCAATCCCAGACCACCCTGGAAAGCTTTGCTCACTAAGAAACCCTACATAAACTCTGTGTTCTGCCCAGTTCTCTGCTGCACCCCAGCAGAGGCAGCCAGTTCCACTCCCAGGTGACTGAAATTCATGTGTGTTCACTGCATGGAAACAAATGATTGTTGGCTGCTCAGTGGATAAAACATGGGGCATCAATCACTCCTTCATTTCTTCAGATGATTCACTCCAAGGCGTTGGCATCCTTGGAAAGTCAAGTTCCTCATATAAAATGGTGTTGTAGTGGCCAGCATGGTAGAAGGAAAGAACTGACACCCACAGGTTTTTAGATTTTTAAATTACATTTCTTATTATGTGTGCACATACATGTGTTTGCGCATGTTCATCGTAGGTCAGAAGACAACTTGCAAGAGTCAGTTATAGCCTACTGTTTGGATCCTAGGGCTTAAACTCAGGTTATCAGGCTTGGCAGCAAACACCTTTACCCACTAAACCGACTCACCAGCCCCTCCTGTGTACTTTAAATCATTTCCAATACATTCTAGTGCTTCTATACTATTTTATTCTAAAACTATTTTATACTGTTTTATACTGTTCTATACTTCTGTACTATACCTAATACACTGTAAGTGTATAAATGGTTCTTACACTGTATTCTTTAGGGATATGGCAAAAAAAAAAAAAAAATCTAACCTTAGTGAATATATATGTATTGTTAAATTAATTTTTACTTTAGTAGACAACATAATGGGTTTCATAATGGCATCTTCATAAATATGTATCACTATACTCTGTCAGGCATAATTTCTTATTTTGCTTTAGGACAGTTTTTAAAAATCTTTTTGTTTTGTTAGAGACAGGATTTCTCAGTGTAGCCCTAGCTGTCCTGAAACTCACTCTATAGACAGGGCTGGCCTGGAACTCAGAGATCCTTCTGCCTCAGAGACCCTCAAGTGCTAGGATTAAAGGCGTGTGCCACTACTGCCTGGCTAGACAGTTCTTACAGCCCAGGCTGGCCTCAAATTTGCCATGCAGCTGAGCATGACCTTGAGCAGTCCTCCAGGCTATACCCCCAAGCGCAGGTATTATAGGCCTGTGCCCATGCTAGTAAGGGCTAGGGGAAAGAGGAACCTTTGTACAGAGCTAGTGGGGACATAAACTGGTGCAGCCTCTGTGGAGACCAGTGTGGAGTTTCCTCAAAAAACTAAAAATAGAACTACCAGTTATACCACTACCCAGCCATACCACTTCTGAGTTTACACCCAGAGGAATCTAAATCCATATACCTACCCCAGAGATACTTGTCCATCCATACTTACTGATGCCCTACCCACAATAGCCAAGATATGCAGTCGGCTGGGGGCTCAGTAGGTGAGGAGATTTTTTTTTTGGTTTTTCGAGACAGGGTTTCTCTGTGTAGTCTGGCTGTCCTGGAACTCACTCTGTAGACCAGGCTGCCTCGAACGGTGAGGAGATTTTTAAAAGTGATTTTTAAAAGTGATATACACACAATGGAATTGCTGTTGAGCAATAAAGAACAAAATTATAACATTTACAAGGGATAAACTGAATGAAAGATTATGTTAAATGAAATAATTCAGACACAGAAATTCAAATATCACGTGTGTGATTTTTTTTTTTTTTTTTTGGTTTTTCGAGACAGGGTTTCTCTGTGTAGCCCTGGCTGTCCTGGAACTCACTCTGTAGACCAGGCTGGCCTCGAACTCAGAAATCTGCCTGCCTCTGCCTCCCAAGTGCTGGGATTAAAGGTGTGTGCCACCATCGCCTGGCTCACGTGTGTGATTTAATTGTGTGTGTGTGTGTGTGTGTGTGTGTGTGTGTGTGTGTAGCATGAAAGCATAAAGGGGATGCAAGAGGGGGAAGGGAACAAAAGAGGGTGCTAGAAAATACGTGACATGAAAGCAACCAGACTGTTGGGGAAGAGGACAAAGACAAGAGGTGGGTGACAAGGGGGTGAATAAGAAACAAGTACAGCCGGGCAGTGGTGGCGCACACCTTTAATCCCAGCACTTGGGAGGCAGAGGCAGGCGGATTTCTCTCTCTTTTTTTTTTTTTTTTTTTTTTGGTTTTTCGAGGCAGGGTTTCTCTGTGTAGCCCTGGCTGTCCTAGAACTCACTCTGTAGACCAGGCTGGCCTCTAACTCAGAAATCTGCCTGCCACTGCCTATCTAAAATTTTTTAATTAATTAGTTTTTGAGGGATTATGTGTCTGTGTTTTATCTTATTTGTGTGTGTGTGTGTGCATGTGTGTGTTGGGGACAGTATGTGTGCCATAGTGTAAGTGTGGAGGTCAGAAGACTACTCTGTAAAGTCTGTTCTCTCCTTCCAATTTACTTGAGTTCCAGAGATCAAACTGAGGTCATCAGGATTGTGCAGTAAATGTTTTACCTGGTGAGCCATCTCCCTGGCCTCATAATTAAATGTTTGTAAAAATAACAAAAGTATTTTTTTCATCCATGAGCGCTTGAATCTGTGGATGCAGAATCCTTAAACACACAGGGCCAATTGTATATCCACTCGATGGGATAACAGCTTACCATTGAAAAGACAGAGTGAGGACTGGGAGGTGGCTCACCAAGGCGGTTTGCTGTGCAGGCCTGAGGTCCCGGTTCAGATCCCTGACACCCAGGTGAAAGCAAGGCATTACGGAGCACAGCTGTAACTCTGGTGTCAGGAAGGCAGAGCCAGATCCCTGGCCCTCTGGCCAACCTGGCTGAATTGGTGGGTCCCAGGTTCAGGGAGAGACCATGTCTCAAGATATAAAGTGGAGAAAGGCTGAGGAACTCACCACAGAGATCAAGCCCTAGCCCCTCCCTGTACATGCACAATGCACATATACATGCATACTGATACATCCTGAAAATGGACAAATTGAAACCATTACAATGAGTGAAAGGAGACAAAGACAAAAGATTGCATGCTTGTGTCTGAAACACCCAGAGTAGGTGAACAGAAAGAGAAAGCTCTGCGGTCACCTAGATTTAGCTCTGTAAAAACCGGAGTAGCTGCTGCTGACCATGGGGTTTCATTGTGGGATGATGGAAATATTCTCAAGTACTGAGAGTTTTACCACTCTGTGAATACGTTGAGAAGAATGTTGCCTAGGATACCTTAAATGGATGACTTCTATGATGAAAGAGTTACATTTGATTAAAACATTAAAAATTAAGCAGTCAGCAAGAATAGAATCCTGCACCCTCGATGTCTTGATTATAAGATATGGGGAAAAAATTGTGTAAAGATTTAAAAATTGTTTTCACTAAGGTTCCCCACCCCCATTTGTTAAGACTAGATAGGATTTCTTTGTGTAATCCTGGCTGTCCTGGAACTCACTCTATAGACCAGGCTAGCCTCGAACTTAGAGATCTACTTGCCTCTGCTTCCCAAGTGCTGGGATTAAAGGTGTTCATCACCACCATCTGGCAAGATTTTTTAATCTTAATAAAAAATCAGAATGTAACAGAATGAAAATGTAACATCGATATCTTTCCAGTTATCAAGGGAATCTACTTTTACAATTTAAAATTATTTTAATTATATGTGCACTTGTGTGAGGTGTGTGTGTATATACCTGACTGTGGACTTGTGCGCATGAGTACAACATACATTGAGACCAGAAGAGGACATCAGATGCCTTGGAGTTGGGTTTGCAGCTGGTTATGGACTGCCAGATGGTGGTGCTGAGACTTGAACTCAGGTCCTCTGTAAGAATAGCAAGTTGTCTTGACTGTCATCTCTCCAGCCCTTCAGGAAAATACATGTGTATAAATCACTTTGTTTTCACCTGCTAGGATTTAAGTTAAATGGGATATTAAAGTAACTAGCAACACCTTAAACCTGGCTGGACAATGACAGCACTCTGGCCTGTGAAGCTGGGGAGTATCTCCTGAGAGCTATGGACTGTTTCATAAGTATTTGGCTTCTGTGCTAGTTAACTTTTTCTTAACTTGACAAAAGCTAGGGTTGTCTGAGAAGAGGAACCTTCACTTGAAACTCTGTATCCCTCAGGTTGGCCTGTAGGCCAGGCTCTGGGCAGTTTTTTTAATTAATGATTAATTTGGGAAGCCCACTTTGAGTAGTGCCACACCTGGGCTGGCGGTACCTGGGTTGTACGAGAAAAACAGGCTGAGAAAACCATGGAGAGCCTGCCAGTAAACAGTGTCATGCTTTTCTTCAGTTTCTGCCTTGATTTCCTGCCCTGACTTCCTTCCATAATACGATAAAATGAAATGAACTTCTTTTCCTCCAAAGTTGCTCTTGGTCATGGTGTTTATTACAGCCCTAGAAAGCAAACGAAGACAGTTTCCTAAAGTAAGAGTATTTCACAGCTATTTAACATCTGCTTAAATTTTTTGTTTGTTTGTTTGTTTTTTGTTTTTTGAGACAGGGTTTCTCTGTGTAGCCCTGCCTGTCCTGGAACTCACTCTGTAGACCAGGCTGGCCTCGAACTCAGAAATCTGCCTGCCTCTGCCTCCCAAGTGCTGGGATTAAAGGAGTGTGCCACCACTGCCCGGCTGCTTAAATGGTTTTAAGTGTTATGTTTTGAAGGTTTTCATGTGTAATGGCTATTCCTGGTTGCCAACTTGACTATATCTGGAATGAACTGAATCCAGAATTGGAGGGCATACCTGTGATCCAGATCTTGAGGCCGAGAGATACAAGATTCTGACCTGGATCTTGGCATGAAGATCTTGTGCCATAGTGGCGATGAAGAGCTTAGGCCCAGGCAAGGTAGTACACACCTTTAATCCCAGGAGACTAAGGCAAGGAGATCTCTGAGTTCAAGGTCAGCCTGGGACAAAACAAGTCCCATATAGAGGCATGGTGGTACACACCTTTAATCTGGGGCCACACCTTCTGCTGGAGACCTACATAAGGTAGAAGAAGGAAAATTCACTCTTCTCCCTGCTTGCATTTACTTGCCAGCAGGTCTGTTAGAATCTACAGAAGACCAGCTGAAACAACTAGCCTCATGGGACAGAGTAACTACCAGATTTTGGACTTCACATCCACAGCTGCCCGTTGTTGGGTTAGTTGAACTAGACTGTGAGTCACAACAAATTTCCTTAATATAGAGAGACAGTCAATAAGTTCTGTGATTCTAGAGAACCCTAATACATGATGCTATAGATTTATTGAAATATGGTTATCTTTAGTTCTATGTTGGAGGTTGGTCATTAAAAAGACCATTAATATATCAATTACATTATTTTATGCTTGCAAAGTAAATATTTTAGTGTGATATATTAAATGTGAGTATAGAACAGAATAGATAATAAACATTTATAAATTAGTATAATTTGAATACATAAATTGATTACATATTGTTATAGATCCAAAAAATCCAGGAAATTGATTTTGGTTTTGTTTGTTTGTTGAGACAGGGTTTCTCTGTAGCCCTGGCTGTCCTGGAACTCACTCTGTAGACCAGGCTGGCCTCGAACTCAGAAATCCACCTGCCTCTGCCTCCCAAGTGCTGGTTATTCCCCCCTCCCATTAAGAGGAGAGGATTATGTTCCTAGAGTTGGGGGTCTATAGTAATCATTATTTGCTGAGATTTTGAAGGGTGACTGCACCCAGACTCCTTTATGGTTCAGGAGATCATTTCATTTCATAGTCTCGAGAAGCAGAGCTATGCCCCTAGGAAATTAGAGAATTAAAATGAGGCTGGATAATCCAGGCTCTGTCCCTCCCTGACTGAGTCATGCAGAACCCAGAAGCCTAGAGCTCGGGAGTTTGAGGACGCTGCCAGATGCAGCAGAGACCTCTGCTGTCTCCCGAGGTGACAGCCATGCCAGAGGCAGTGCTCAGTGCCACAGTGACAAAGGCTTCCAAGCTGCTCCCTTGGTGTGGTGACTAGGTTGTGCTCACAGCTGTCCACCTCCCCCGCATCTGCCTGGCTCCTCTTCTGGATTCCTAATCTTCATACTGGGGTCTACCCACTGTCTTTCCCATAAATCCTCTCTGGCAGTTGTACACAGTCATCTTCTACTGCTTAGAATCCTGAACCCTGACTCGTGTGGAACAACTACAAACTGCTGAAAGCAAGATGGTTCAAAAGAGAGGTGGGAAGAAAGGCCATACCAGGATCTGGGATTAAAATTAAGTTTACTCTTTTTATCCAGGCGTAGTGGCACGCCTTTTGTCCCAGCGCATGGGAGGCAGACACAGATCTAAATTCCAGGCCAGCCTGGTCTACAGAATTGAGTTTCAGGACAGCCAAGGCTACATAGGAAAACCCCATCTTCTTGAAAAACTGAGGGATGGGGGGGGGGGAGAAAAAAGCTTCCTCCTGAAGTAGCCAGAAAGTAGGAAAAGCTTCCAGTTTTCTGAGAGTAAAATCCTATCTCCTGGAACTCTTTGAAAGCCCTGGAATCGCCCCCCTCCCCACTGCCTCCAGGGAAACCAGTGCTGTAGTTCAATTAGCAAACATGGAAAATGGCAGTCAGCTGCTTCCTCCTGTGGAAACAAAGTCACCTCAGAGAATCAGAGAATTCTCCTAGCAAGAGATTCATCTAATATGCTTGGCTGCTTCCCTGGGGATACTTTAGGGCAAGTAAGGCCTGAAGACACCTAGAAGTTCAATGTTACCTTAAATTGAATGATAATATAGGCAGGAGTACATAATCAACACATGCCCAGAAATAAAACAGAATTATCAGTAGGTAGAAAGTGCATTTACAAAGGATGTGGTCACAGAACAAACTCAAAAAATAAGAGTGGGGTGGGGTTTGAAAAAAAATAGGAGTGAACAGAATGGATCCATAACTAACTATGAGAAAGGCATATTTGTAGTTTTGGTTCTAATTACCACTGAAGACATTCTGAAATTACAACTCCATATCATTAACACTGAACACGATCATTGGAATTATAATTAATAAGAATACAGTATTGGGCTTATAGTAGTTTGTAGACTCAATTTGATAATAGTAAATTTTAGTGAGATAATATTTTTCACCTAACAGCCACCTAAAATAACATTAATTCATTGAAAATAATTAACAAAGCATTCTCTCCAGCCCGCCATCCCTAAAGGAGGCACCTGTTCCCGGTAGCACAGCTCCTGGTGGCCCGCCCAGTGCCTGGGGAAAGCAGCAGGAGGAGGAAGAGCAAAGCACGTCTGAGAAGTAGAAGCTTGCGGCTTACCTGGTGGTGAGCATTGCTAGGAAGAGGAGAAGGCAAGGATCGGCCCAGGAGTAATGGCGTCCAAAATCAAACAAGTCATACTGGATTTCAAGAAAGACAGAGGTGGGAAGGCCTCCAGACAAAGTGAAGAAGAATCTTGCCTTCTGGAAGAGGTTGAAGACAAGAAGCCTGGGGAGCTGTCAGAAGGAAAGACAGGCAATTTGTGCATAACTTTCAATGGACCATATCTAATAGACATGTTGATCACAATGAAAGGGGAGAGGATGTTGGGAGATTTGTAGGGCAGGGGATGGAAGCCAAGAAAAAGAGTGAGGAGCAGCAGATGAGGCCTTACATGTGGTTCCTAACACTGGGACCTGACAATCATTATGACTTTTGCCTCATACCTTGATATCTAAGATTTTCTCTGAGCTCATAAAATGGCTACTGTTTTACAAGCTTGTATCTAGTGGAGTGTTTTTTTTCTGTAAACTTTTGGTGTTTTCCACTTAATGGTTTCTACTAAACATTGTTTAATTGTTGCATTTCATTATAAACATTCCTGTCAGCATGGCAATCTAACCCATTTTAGAAAAAAAAAAATCTTTTTCATAATTTGAAATTAATAAAGCAATTTTTTTGTTTTTGTTTGTTTTTTTCAAGACAGGGTTTTTCTGTGTATCCCTGGCTGTCCTGGAACTCACTCTGTAGACCAGGCTGGCCTCGAACTCAGAAATCTGCCTGCCTCTGCTTCCCAAGTGCTGGGACTAAAGGCGTGCGCCACCACCGCCCGGCTTAATAAAGCATTTTTAAAAGCAAAAAAAGAAAAGAAAAAGAAAAGAGTTAGCAGGAAGCTTGTTGGGGGAGCTGACAGGTTTGATAGACTTTGTTCTGTGTTAGGCCCGTATTGGACAGCTGTCCGTAGAACTGTGATAACTCACCATAAAGCTGTGAGGCTCCGTCCTCGTCGGCCTCTCTGTGCTGCAGGCCACATTTCTAAGGCAGTTGATAGTAAAACATACTTCACAGAAACGTTAAGAAAATGAAATGTTAGCCAGGCAGTGGTGGCACACACCTTTAATCCCAGCACTTGGGAGGCAGAGGCAGGTGGATTTGAGTTCAAGGCCAGCCTGGTCTACAGAGTGAGTTCCAGGACAGCCAGGGATACACAGAGAAACCCTGTCTCGAAAAACCAAACAACAACAACAACAACAACAAAACAACAAAAAACAAAAACAAGAAAATAAAATGTTGCCACTGTGGGCCCTTGTAACTCAGTGGCCGTTAGCTGTTTGTATCATGATCAGTGGGATTTGGTTACTTGGCCTGAGTCCATTGTATTCTGAGTTGCTGCAAAAAGCCCCAACCTTCCTTACCCATAGATAAACTGCTGGTCAATGACGGGGCAGTATGTGCTGGGTGCTTAGTTAAAAAGTAGGTTGTTTGTATGTTTGTTTGAGTTATTGCTGCAAAATGAATTATATAAGGAGTTTCTAAGCCAAAAATTTTTTTAAATATTTCATAAAAGGACAAAAAAAGTTGCATCAAAATGGAACTTGAAAAAAAAGGGGGGGGGAGGAGAGTGAAGGGGAGGAGGAAGAGGTGGGAGAAGAGGAGGAAGAAAAGGAAAATGAGGAAAACAAAGACAGAGAAATACTGGAAGGAGGCTTCAGGGAGGATTAGTGGAGATCATGGAGCCAAGTTAGGACCACAAACCCTCCACTTCCCCACGACAAAAGTAACCAAGGCAGAGAGATTCCCACACAGATCCGGATGTTCTCACAGTGCTGCAAGTCTTCTGTAGAGGACACACGGTCCCGGTGCTCACAAACACTAGGGAAAACAGGAATGTTACACACATACATACACACACAATTGGTTTTTGGAGACAGTTCTGTGTAGCCCTGGCTGTCCTGGAACTCTACGTATACTAGACTGCCCTCAAACTCAAGAGATGTACCTGCCCGTTTCCTAAATGCTGGGATTAAAGGTGTGTTTAATTAACTGCCCAGCCTGGAGTTGTCTCTTCCGAGATTCCTTCTCCCTGTACCTTTGAGCATTAACCCCCCGTCAGTCAATAGAGCCCATTTTTATAGAAGATGTCATGTGTACTTTGAAAAGGGTTTCAGTCTAATCTTAAGCTTTGTTGTACGCTTGGGCTTGAGTTAACGATCACCAGAAACCTTTTTTTTCCAAATTGTGCTCGGCTTACATATGCCTAAAGTAAATTGCCCCGAGTCAGCCTCTGAACCAACACTGGCTACTGAGTCCTGTTAAACTAGATTCCCTTCATACCTCGAGTGGATTTTTACTACTCTGACCCTCGGCCCCCGGGCCCCCGGGCCCCCCGCCCCCCCCGGGCCCCCGCCCCCCGCCCCCCCCCCAGCCACCCGGCCACCCGGCCCCGGCCCCATTGTCTGTCCACACTGATAGTCAACACAGGAGCCTGTGTTTAGCTTCTGAAGTCTGAGCCTGGACGCAATACCAGCGCTCCACTCCTTGCTATGGATGAACTAGAACAAGTTGCTTGGCTTTCCTTTGCCTCTACGTCCTGTGGGGAGTGCCTCACACACACCGAGAGCTCAGGAGCTCTCAGCTCTTGTTCCTGCTGACTGACAGTTTCATCTTCCACAGAGCCCGAGGAAGTAATGAGGGGAACTGGCGTTCTGTGCCTAAATTTGGCCAGAAGGAGGAATTGGGTGGCAGAGAGGAAATGGAGGGAGCTTGGAAGAAAGCAGCTGTGTTTTCATGTGTGACAAGATGGTGACATGTCTTTGCTAGAGCCTTGACAAAGAATGCAAAGAGATCAGAAGTTCAAGCTGTCTTTGGCAACATGATCTTCCCAAACTGGGCTGTATGAGCCCCTGACTCTGAAAACAAAGTTAAATAAGGGGGTCTGAGAGACAGTCTTAACAGTTCAGAGCACTTTCTGTTCTTGCAGAGAACCTGGGTTCAATCCCCAGCACCCATACCATGGCTCACAACCATCTGTAACTTTTCAGGGTCTGCAGGTACCTGCAGGCATGGGGGTCCACACATATATATATAATAGACTGTAATATACACATAAAATAAATACATCTTTTTAAAATTAAAATAATATACTACGGCTTGAGAAAATACCACCTTTGGAGAAAGCAAATGATTTTCATAACCTCTTGGGAGGAGGGGCTGTCAAACCACTAGGGACCAACCTCAGGGCCTTGCACAATCTAAACAAGTGGTCTACCACTGAGCTACACCCCAGTCCCAGTAAGGCTTTAAGATCATTCCCTTGACCTGTGAGACCTCAAGTGCAGTTTCCAAACGGAAGGGCTTAAAGCTCCTTGGTTCCAACCGTTTCCTCCGACTGTGGGAGAAAGAGAGGACTAAGTAAGGCAAGGGACTGCGACCACAGATGAAGGTGAGAAGAAGAGAGAACAAGTCCTCTGGGAAAGTGAAAGCCACACAGGAAGGAGGCCTCCCAGGGCTTTATAAGGCAAGAAAGGAACGGGCTGCCTGTGGTCAGTACTGTCCTGTTGGCGGTGACAGAAAGCAGAACTCCTCACGATGTGTCCTATGCATCCTTTGCTTCCGTCTTCTCTGTTATAGGGAGTGTTCTGAGAACCGAGTAGCCCAGAGGAAATGTCAACCTGACATGGGAAAAAATACTGCAACACATTGCTCTGGGTCGCTATGTGGACTCCAGGGATCTGACCAAGTAAATTACTGTCCAGTGTGGGGAGGGGGTGCACGGATTATCCCACTGGTGTTGTCTAAGGAGCAGACAGAGGTCTGGAGGCAGACACTGTAATTTTCAAAATTAGAGGAAATTCAATTCCAGGAACCTTATGTCTTATGGTCATGGAGCCCAGACCTAAATGGATAATTAATAAAACTTGTATGCACCTCAAACCTACGGGGTCTCCCTGCCTAGTGAAGGGGGCTAGACATTTCGATTCTGGTCATTTTTGTGCTCAGAAGGTCTTGGTCCCTCTCCCTCTCGGTCTTTGAGACAGGCTGTTCTTGAACGAAATGTCTTCCTGTTCCAACTTCCCAGGTACTGTGATGACAGGGCCCAATACCTGAGTACCCCAAACATTTCTGATGAATTATACCAGCATTAATTATTTACAGCAGAACTGCATTTTCTAGAACAAACTCTCTTTTTAAAAAAATGTAAGCTCATTGTCTTTCTGTAACACTTGTTTATGATGTTTCTTTTTCTTTTTTGACAAGGTCTCACTATGTAGCCTTGGCTAGCCTGGTACTCACTATATAGATAAATCAGGCTAGCCCCTAGCCTACAGAGAGATCTGCCTGCCTCATGTCCAAGTGCTGGGATTAAAGGCATGGCATGTGTGCTGGACCACATCTGCTGGAATTTACATTTGTATTATATTTTTTAATTTTTACTCAAATGAAGTGTTGTTTTTTTTTTTATTGGAAACAATTGTTTTTCTTTGACATGGTGGACCATAACCATCTGAAACTCCAATTCCAGGAGATCTGAAGCCCTCTTCTGACCTCCACGGGCACCAGGCATGCACATGGTAACAGATACATACATGCAAGCAAAACACTCATGCACATAAAAAATCTGAAATCTGACTTGGTGCATGATCCACAAATTCATGAGGTACAGCAAGTCACAGGGATTCAAGACCAGCTAGAGCACTACAGTGAGTTCAAAGCCAGCCTGAGCTACATAAGGAGGTCTTGTCTTGAAAGGACAAGGGCCATGAACAGTGAGAACATGTACCTTTAAATCCAGCAAAGGGGAGGCAGAGGTAGGTGTATCTCTGTGAGTTCAAGGCCAGCCTGGTCTAAAGAGTGAATTCCAGGATTGCCAGGGCTACACAGAAAAATCTTGTCTTGAAAAACAAAAACACACAACACACACACACACAGACACACAGAGAGAGAGAGAGAGAGAGAGAGAGAGAGAGAGAGAGAGAGAGAGCGCCAAGGGCCAGAGATGGAGCTTGTCTAGCATGTGCAAGTGCCTGGGGTTCCCCCTTAAGCACCACTGAAAAATCAAGGCATATCCAGGTATGGTCTCCATAACCTTCTATTCTGTGGTCAGATATGCATGTTGTCTATTCAAGACGCTGCTCTGGCACCACATCCCAGTGTGTCCCATGTGACTCTTCCTACTCGTCCCCACCTCCCTGTCACTTTGTTCTCCTCAGACACTACCCAAGTGCCTATAGTTTTCCTGTGTCTCAGTAACCCACAATCCTGTGCAACTTTCCAGTGTGGACACAGGATATGTACTACAGCATATTATGCTGTTGCGTTATAGGAAGGAGGTAGTATGGGTAAACTGGGCAATTTAAGGAGGGTTTCCTACAGGGACTGGTACAAAGATGACACAGGAATTCAGGAAGCCAGGATTAACCTACCATGTCACTGGGTATGAAGAGAGAGAGTTCTGATCAGATGATCAGAAGGGTGTGTGTGTGTGTGTGTGTGTGTGTGTGTGTGTGTATGTGTGTTGACAGAGAGAGAGAGGAGAAAGAGAAAGAGGAGAAAAAGAGAGAGACAGAGAGAAAGAGAGAGAGAGTTCACAGGTGACTCACAGTTTCTTCGGAAGTCCTGTGGTCTTGTGAGTTCTTGTCCAGGGTAACAGCCACCCTGGGCCCAAGGGAGCAAATCAAAGCAACAGCTACGGACCTCTCATCTTTTGCTAGGGCTCCCCACTAAGAGGTCCCAACAGGAAGCCCCAAGGACAACAACTGAGATAGCCGTGCAGGTCCAGAGAGGAGGTGCAGGAAGTAGATGCAGAGGACAATTCAGAGACCCGCAGCATGGCATGGCTTCCTGCAGCAAAGGGGCGGCCTGCCAAGTTCTCTGCTTTGTCTCTTCTGTACCTTACTAATGTGTCATGGGAACAGTAGCATATTTGTGTAATATAGTCTTCTTTATCCCTATTTTTATGAGTATGGATGTTTTTGCCTGCCTATATGTCTGTCCATCATATGTGCCTGGCACCCAAGGAGGCAAGGAAGTGTTGGATTCCCTGGAACTGGAAGACAGATAGTTGTGAACCACCATGTGTGTGCTGGGAACCAAACCCAGGTCCTCTTCAAGAGCAGCCAATGCTCTGAACTACTGAGCCAGGCTACTGGGCATGATGGTGCATACCTTTTTAAAAAAAAAAACATTTTTCTATTATTTATTTATTTATTTATTTAATGTATGTGAGTACACTGTTGCTGTCTTCAGACACACCAGAAGAGGGCATCGGATCCCATTACAGATGGTTGTGAGTCACCATGTGGTTTCTGGGAATTGAACTCAGGGCCTCAGAAGAGCAGTCAATGCTCTTAACCGATGAGCTATCTCTCCAGCCCCGATGATGCATACCTTTAATCCCAGCATTTGGAGGCAGAGACAGGTGGATCTCTATAACTTTGAGACAAACCAAACAAACAAAACTTCGTAACCACCGAGTCCAATCGCTCCAGCCCTTCCTTGTACAATACATTCTTAAAGAGCTTATGTAGTTCTCTTCCCTCCCTTGCAATGTGTCATGTTATAAATAGAATATAAATTATTTCTTAAATGCATTACCAGACATTCACTTACATTAATGTTTAACTGCAGTCGGGTTTCTTTTCTTTCTTTGTTTGTTTCCTTTAGATGGATCTTGTCTCTGTGGCCTTGGATGATCTGAAACGAGTACTTGCTTTGTAGCTCAGACTGTCCTTCAACTCATGGAAATCCTTCTGTCTCAGTTCCTTGAAAATTGAGACGACAGGTGTACCCTACCACACCAGACTCTGAGCTAGCTTTTCTAAGTTTTATCATGATTGGATACCAGTTTGCAGCAGGAGGCTGTTGGAAGTCATTCAGGCACCAGTGCCTCAGCTTGATTCCCAGGCAAAACAAAAAGAGAAAGGAAGTGAGATAAAAAGAAATACTGAACACCGGGTGGAGTGCTTGCCTTTAATCCTAGCATTCATGGAGGCAGAGGCCAGCCTGCTCTATAGAGTGAGTTCCAGGACAGCCAGCACAGAGAAATCCTGTCTCAAAACACCAAAACCAAGACAAAACAAACAAACAAACACAAAACAAGTGTATGGGCCAGAGAATGGCTCAGCAGTTGAGAGAACTGGTTCTTCCAGGGGACCCAGGTTCAACTCCCAGCATCTGCATTATGCTTACAATTGTCTGTAACCTCAGTTTCCAGGGAACCCAGCTCTTATACAGACATATTCAAGGAAACAAATAAAAATAGACTGAAGGTTAAAAAACAGCCAAACTAAAACCAATACTGGTTGCTCTTCCAGAGGACCTGGGTTTGACTCCTAGAATCCAGGAGGTGACTCAAGGTTGTCTGAGGTAACTCCAGATCACAGGGCATCTCTTGGCCTCTGAGGGCAGTGCATGCTCTTGGGGCAAAGATGCACAAACAGGCAAAAATGTTCATATACATTAAATGAACCAGCCAGACAGCCCAGGGATAAAGATCCTCACCCGCCAAGCTTCACCACCAAGCCTGGCAACTTGAATTTGATCCCTAGTACACATGGTAGAAGAGAGAAGCAACTTGCACAAGCTATCCTCTGACCTCCATGTGCATGTTGTGGAATGCATGCCCTCCCTCCTGCCCCTCCCTGCAAAACACAAATAAATACTCATATTTGATAATATCCAGTATGTGTAAATACTCCTGTAATACAACAACAACAATATACACACACAATAAAACTGTTCCACATCACTAATCATGAGGGAAACATATATCAAAATCACAATTAAACACTACCTTACACCCAGTAGGACATGTTATGTATCTTTTGCCACAAATGAAAAGATGTTTGAAGCTGGAAGGAACGTGAGCGATCTCTTTGTCCAAACCTTTTACTTATAGAGTGGGAAGCTCAGTCTGTGAGTGTTATTTTAGTCATGATGATGAGGACAGGGGCACTTCCATCTCGTTCAGCTCTGCTGAACATGTCCATTTGAACGGGTCCACAGTGCCCAGGTGTGTGGTCAGTCAGACACTATTCCAGACGTTTCTGCAAAGTGTATATAAATGGGATTAGCATTAAATGTGGACTTGAAGCAAAGCAGATTGCCAAGAGCCCCAAGCTGGTGCAGGCCAGAAAGGCTGGCCTCCCAGAGAGAGAGGAAATGAGACTTCCCCTCTTTCCTCCACCTCCTACACAGAAGGGCCTTAAGTCCTGGATCAGACTCTGGCTTGGTACAAAGCAGTAGCTGAGAACATTTGGGGGATAACTGTAGATGTTTGGAATATAGATGAAGTATCAACATTAGAAAATCATAGTTAATTTTGTTTGCTTACATTTTCAGGTTCTGTGATGTGGCATTCTTATGCTATAAATGCTTATACTGAAATACTTAAAAGTGGATTGGATTATCATGGTGCCTTTAAACAGACTTTTTTTTTTTTTTTTTTGGCTGATTCCACGGGAGAGCGTGGATTTATTTAGATAGAGGGTGGGGGAAGAAGTGGGGAGAAAGATGGCGAGAGAGAAAGAGAGACCTAAAACAGACTTTTTTTCTTTTTTTTTTTTTTTTTTTTTTTTTTTTTTTGGATTTTCAAGACAGGGTTTCTCTATGTAGCCTTGGCTGTCCTGGAACTCACTCTGTAGACCAGGCTGGCCTCGAACTCAGAAATCCACCTGCCTCTGCCTCCCAAGTGCTGGGATTAAAGGCGTGCGCCACCACCGCCTGGCCTAAACAGACTTTTAAAGTTTCAACGAAAAGCAAGTAAAGGATCTGAGTGTGTCGACACACCCCTGTGATCCCCAGCACTCTGGAGGCTGAGGCAGGAGGATCTAATTCCACCTTGGTTACACAGTGTGGATTCCAGGTCAGCCAGAGCTACACAAGGAGACCATCACAAACAAATGAGTATTAAAGTAAGGGTATCCTCACTTGTCCCATAGGGCACCTGGCACGCAGGAGAGAGCGGCAGTTCGGTTGTGATAAATGGCTAGGTTACACTACCACAGGGACCTGAGAGGAAGGGCCCTCACTGCTTCTTATTTCCTTCCTGCTTAGCCCCCCTTCCTGACTCCCCTTTGGTTTGTAAGTTTCTGAGAAACTCTTGCTTTCAAGGGGCATCCTCAGGGGGTGAGCTAGAAAACAGGAGTCTCCAGGGATGCTCCATGGGAAAGAGGGGTCCACCCGGACCACTGCAGGCAGACTACAGGGTAACAAAAGACCAAACGATCTTCTGGAGAAGCAGCAAAGTCCCATCTCTGGAAACATCAGCCGCAGCGAGAAAGAGTATCAGGAGTGACCAGGAGCCAAGAGGAAGCTTTCAAGACCTTTAAAGCCCTTTCGAATCCCAGATGCCAGCCCCAGGCAAAAACAGTGACGTCAGAGGTGGCTAGAAAATGGAGAGGCCAAAAGGGAGGCAGACACTGGGGGTGCTTTCTGGTTTCCCTGGAGGGCCCTAGCTTCTCAGCCTGCTTCTGTCGATTTCCTTCAGTGTCCAGTCACTTGATAAGGAAGCAGGGGGATGGGGAGGGAGCCTTACCGAGTTCCCCAGGAACAATGATGACCCTGAAGCAGGAACAGGTGCTGGATGTCAGCTCTTCCTGCCCCATCCCGGTCCACACCACAGACAGCAGGGAGACTTAACAGGAGAGAAACCACAAGCCTAATTAAAGCGAGGGTTGTTTTGAACTCTGCAAATAGAGCATGTAAAGCGGACAAAGAACCCCGGCCAGCATATTTCCGAGTTCCAGAGAAGAAGAACAATACAGTCAGGTCAACAAGCGGGACCCTAGGGCCACTTTGTCCTAGACAGGATATAAAGATGAATAGCTTCTTTTCTTAAACCCTCAAAATACTCCCAGGCTTCAATTGTACCAGAAAGCTAAACAACAAATAATAAGGAACAGTTCACTGTAAAATATGCTTCATCCTGCATTACCAGAAGACGATGTGGAATCTCCCTGGAAATTGCAAGCAAACAGACTATATCTCATATCCGTCTTACCCTTCCAGGGTGATTTAGATGCAGAAACCGCCTCCTGACAAGTGTGGGGTTGTGGGATGGCTTCTGCTCCTTCTTTGGGCACAGCCGCTTGGGGAGGCATAGTGCGGGAGTTTGACTGTGCTTGCCCCACTTCACTAGGGCGGGTGTTGTGCTGTAGGGAAGCGGGGGGGGGGGGGGGTGGGGGGGGGGGGGGGGGGGGCACAGTCTGAGACATGGGAAAGCCTGAGCTGGCTCAGGGATCAGGGCAACCGTCAGGCCTGGTTCTCAGGCTCTTGAACATCCAGGCACCGCTGGGAGTCATATAAACGGAGTTGGGGAGGCCAAAGGCGTCTAGCCCGGGGTGGAGGGAAAGGGGGAGAAGGGGCGTTCCTGCTGGTCCCACATGGGATAGTCCTGGCTTCACTGCAGTAGGCTTGGTGGTGGTTCGTGGCTGGGAGTACAGAGAGGCCTTCTATGGAAGATTAGGCTGTGGCTTTGTAGGGGAAGGCCTCCTTCATGGCTCCCCATGCCAGATCTTGGTAAAAAAGAGCCAGTTTCATAGTTCCAAACCAGTTTATTGTCATGGCAGGAAGTGGATGCATAAAACCATACCGCACTTCTCAGGTGAGCCTGAGATTAAATACCTTTTGCAGGGAGGAATGTCTGGGAAGGGAAGCTTGGCACCCCCTCCAGCCTCTAGGCATGGAGAACTCTATTTTGAGCCTATGTGACTGTGATCACGTCTCTTCCTGTTATCAGTCTGAGATGTTAGGGATGCCTCAACTGCGTGGGCATTGCTCTTATGTGACTGAAGGCCACAAGTCTATGGAGGAGCTGCAGCTACGTGACAAGGGCCTGGTGCCGGGAGCAGGCAAAGCTCCCACGGTTCCTTTAGGGTCTCTGGGGCTTCAAGCCTTTAGCTGGACCTCACCAGGCTTCCTCTCATGACCCACAGCCCCAGGTATTAGTCTGCCATGGCCCAAGAAAAGAAAGAGCTAACAACTAAATCAATCAATCAATCAATCTCTCCCCACTGCCCGCCCCCCACCCCCCACCCCTCATCTCCACTGAGGCATATTTTCTCTGTGTAGCCCTGGCTGTCCTGGAATTCACTCTGTAGACCACGCTGGCCTCAAACTCAAAAATCCGCCTGCCTCTGTCTCCTGTGTGTGCATGTCTTTTTTACATTCCATTTCTAGCCAGGCTGTGGTGGATCAGAGACAGGTGACGTCCTGTGTCTGCTCAGAGGTGTGGGGACACCAGGGAAGAAACCTCAGATCTCTCATAGTCATCTCCATTTGTCTCTCCCAACATCTAGACCAATACCTACCAAGCCATCCTCTCCACAGATGGGAGCAGGTCCTAGCCCTGTTTCTCTACCAGAGCGGTGGCATGAGGTGGGATGTGACCCAGGGACCATACAACCAGTGCTTATTGGCTTCTCCAGGTAAACAGGATCTGCTTGCTGTCAGCACTGGACTGTGGAGCCAAGTGTGCCCTGCTCACACTCCCATCCCATCCTTGAACATGCAGCTCTTCCTGAAGAAAAAGCCCCATTCATCCTGGCACCGTGAAAAGACGTGCCACCACAGCCTGGCTAGAAATGGAATGTAAAACCTCCATTACATATGAAACGTCTTCCATTAGTACCTCAGTCATGGAGGGGTTGGGAACTGTTGTTACTAATCAATCACAGAGCAGACAGCTGAACTTCAGAAAGGACAAGTGACTTACCTGAAATCCAGCAGGTAAAATCACACAAGTGACTGATGACTTAGGCAACCAGTTGAGAGACAGTATTCTCCACAACGCCTCTACTGTGACATTGGTGTGGAAAGGTTATTTAGGGTGCTGTGCCTGTGGGCTTTGGTGAAAAACAGAAGATCCTAAAATCACATTCTCTTGGGATCTTTACAGAATTCTTCATTACCTCTATATTTTGATACCCAACTATGCATGTCCTGTTCCCAGGCACCTTCCCTGTGGCATCCACGTGTGCACAAAGTTACATGTTGACTGCAGACGGAGCCCTCCTATTCTGTCAAGATCCAGCAATCGAGTGAGAAAACTGGGGAAGCCTTTGCCTTCCAGGTGGTTAGAGGTAAATATGATGGATCTAGGGCAAACGTGCTAGTCCATGCGTGTCTCTAAGTTCCACAGATTGGATGGTAAGTTATATGGATGGATTAATCCACAATCCTGACAGACTGGGGGAAATGGAGAAAATATCAGAAATGAATGATGTCAACTTGATGGAATCCAGGATTCAGCTGGGAAATGGGACGCTGGGCATGACTTTAGGGGATGGTCTTGGTTGCGTTAGTGGACATGGGAAGTCCTGCCCACTGGAGGCAGCATCATTCTCCAGGCAGGAGAAAGTGAAATGATCACCAGCATGTGTACATTCCTTGTCTCTGTGACTGTAGATGAATGTGACCACTGCCCTCAAGCTCAAGAGGTTTGAAATCCCTACTGCCTGCTGGTGGTGGCGCACGCCTTTAATCCCAGCACTTGGGAGGCAGAGGCAGGCGGATTTCTGAGTTCGAGGCCAGCCTGGTCTACAGAGTGAGTTCCAGGACAGCCCAGGCTACATAGAGAAACCCTGTCTCGAAAACCAAAAAAAAAAAAAAAAAAAAAAAAAAATCCCTACTGTGACCCCTTCTGTCTTAAGTTGCTTTTGCCAGGTCATCTTATAGCAAGAGGAAAATAAAACTACCACATAAGGGAAGAGGAGCAGCAAGAGAAAAGCTAGAACTTTCTTGGCCGAAAATTATATGAATTAGGTAAAAACCAAAGAACAAAAAGCAGGTCCTCAAAAAGGATTGAGCCAACCCTCCTCCTTCAGAGGACTCCTTGCTTTTTGCAGAAAATATGGACAGAACTCACCACAGGGCGTGGGTTAGACTGGGAACTTATGGACAGAACTCACCACGGGGTGTGGGTTAGACTGGGAACTAGAGCTGAGGAACTAGCTAGCTTTCTCCACTTTGTGGGTTTCCTCTGCAAGCTCTTCCCTGCGGATTACCCCTAGCACCCCAACCTACCCCATCCTCAAATGTGTTGCTGCTGCCCCTGCTGGACAAACCCTGTCAGACCCTCCCTTCCCCCACCCCCCCCCACTGGAAGGCCGCCATTTTCCACATGCGGGCAGGAGCTGTAGGAGGCAAGCAGTAAAATGGTATTTAAATAGAGCCAGAGAGCAAAATAAATCTGCTCTGGAAAAGCCTGGAACCTCTGGCTAGATCAATAAACAAGCTTGTGAAAGAGGGAGAGCAAGAGAGAATGCGGACAGGAAGCCACCTGGAGATGGAGGCTTAAAGGCCTCAACTGCCTGCCTTGTGCCTTGGGGTCATCGGAAGCATACGCCCCTCCCCAAAGACACTGCTATACGTCAGGGGGGTTGCACAGACTACATGGCTAAGAGAATAACTTTCAAGCTCTTCAGCGATCCTTTCTCTCCTCTTACTCCAGACGCCAGACCTCTTGTGTTAGCCTTGCTTTCCACACCGCCTCCTCTCCCAGTCTGTACTCCCCCTCAACTGAACTTTTCATAGTGCCCGTGTTCTCCCTCCTCACCCTACTGCCCTCTAGTGTCTCTGTTCTCTCTACTCACACCCCATATGTGTGTGTATCTCCATATACAGAGTAGAGAGATGCAACAAAAATGAAATAA
Organism: Mastomys natalensis; assembly: GCA_021653895.1. NCBI lineage: Eukaryota > Metazoa > Chordata > Mammalia > Rodentia > Muridae > Mastomys > Mastomys natalensis. Next base: position 738,768 of record JAJTUV010001026.1, read on the forward strand.
GAACAGAATATATATATATATATATATATATATATTATATATATATATATATATTATTATTGAGAGACAGAGAGAGACAGAGAGAGACAGAGAGAGACAGAGAGAAGAGGGAGGGGGGAGGGAGAGAGAGGTTCATTGTGTAGTCTGGTTGTTGGAATCACTCTGTAGACCAGGCTGGCCTCAGACTCACAGAGATCCACCTGCCTCTGCCTCCTGAGAGAGCTGGGATTAAAGGCGTATACTACTGTACCTGGCAAGAAAAGGTAAATTATTTAAGCCAATAATTTCTTCATTGTATTTTGTATCTTTTGAATCTTGAACTATGTAACTATAACTCATATTCAAAAAATAAATTCTTTTTTTGTTAGTTTTTTGAGATAGGGTCTCACATAGCCTAGGCTGGCCTCAGATTTGATATGTAGGCAAGGCTACCTAACCTTGAGCTCCTGATCTTCTTGCCTCCACCTCACATGTTCTGGGATTACAGGTATCCATCACCAAGTCCAGTATTAAGCAGTTCTGGGAGCAAGCCAAGGCTTCCTACAGAGGCAATCACCTTTCCACCAGCTGAGGCATGTCCTCAGCCCTTACTGGTTTACCTTCAATCAGAAGTAGATGAGAAGCCGGGCGGGTGGTGGCGCACGCCTTTAATCCCAGCACTTGGGAGGCAGAGGCAGGTGGATTTCTGAGTTCGAGGCCAGCCTGGTCTACAGAGTGAGTTCCAGGACAGCCAGGGCTACACAGAGAAACCCTGTCTCGAAAAACCAAATAAAAAAAAAAAAAAAGTAAGTAGATGAGAAATCTTGGAAACACTGTGTGTGTGTGTGTGTGTGTGTGTGTGTGTGTGGCGTGGTGTGTGTGTGTGTGTGTATTCATGTGCTTTTATCCCTAACACTCAAAAAGCAGGCAGATCTCTTAAACTTCAAGGCCAGTTTAGTCTACATAGGGAGTTACAAGACAGCCAAGACTATAGAGAAAGATCTTTTTTCAAAAAACAACAACAAATTAAATAGTTGTAACTCCAAAAGGACCCTATCACCCTGTGATATATAAATGCAACTTAATGCCAGAAAGACAAGCTGCCCAGTTAATAACAAGAACGACTTTAAACAGAGTTATTTCATTTGGTTTTTCGAGACAGGGTTTCTCTGTGTAGCCCTGGCTGTCCTGGAACTCACTCTGTAGACCAGGCTGGCCTCGAACTCACAAAGATCTGCCTGCCTCTGCCTGCCTCTGCCTGCCTCTGCCTGCCTCTGCCTGCCTCTGCCTGCCTCTGCCTGCCTCTGCCTGCCTCTGCCTGCCTCTGCCTGCCTCTGCCTGCCTAGTGCTGGGATTAAAGGTGTTCCATACAAGACAGGCATTTTAAGTGTGCTTTAATGCATTACAAAATCCATGTTCAGAGTTGTTTATAAGGATGCCTAGAATTGTAAAGGGAGAAGGGGATGGGAAGGAGAGAGATAGGAGGGAGAAGTGTAGATAAGGATAGAGAAAGATGGAAACCGTCCTGCACCACTGGAGGGGTGGGGCTGCTGTGGAAACAGGTCCTCACAGACTTACAGTGTAGTCCACTAATGCTCCTCTTAGATAACTCTACACAGAGAGATTTTTTTTGTTGTTGTTTTTTTTGTTTTGTTTTGTCGAGACAGGGTTTCTCTGTGTAGCCCTGGCTGTCCTGGAACTCACTCTGTAGACCAGGCTGGCCTGGAACTCGCTCGGTAGACCAGGCTGGCCTCGAACTCAGAAATCTGCCTGCCTCTGCCTCCCAAGTGCTGGGATTAAAGGTGTCCCACCACCTCCCGGCCGCAGAGAAATTTAAAACATTTAAATATAGTCATGCAATGATATGTATAAACTTCATAGCAGTGCTGTTGGTAATGTCAAAAATTGTAACTAGGAGGCTGAAGAGGATGACTCAGGGGTTAAAAGTGCACTCACACCTGGGGACTCACAAACACTTGTAACTTGCCAGGTGTGGCAGCACACACCTTTAGTACCAGCACTCGGGAGGCAGAGGTGAGTGGATTGCTGGGAGTTTGAGGCCATCCTAGTCTACATAGTGAGTTCCAAGACAGCTAGAACTACATAATAGAAAGATCTTGCTTCAAAAACAAAACAAAAAAACTACCTGTAACTCTAGGTCCAGAGGATTCAACACCCTATTCTGGCCTCCTAGGACCCCTGAACAAACGTGGCATATACACAGATACACACACATACATATATTTGAATATATGAATAAACTTAAAAAACATAAATAACCCAAATGCCTGTCAACTGATGCATAGGTAAACAAAACATGGTATAAATTCAACAGAATATTATCAAACCATAAAAAGGAATCAGTTACTAACACAAGCTATAACATGGATAAACCCTGAAGAAGGGTTTAATGAAAGAAGTCATACACGAGACGTCACATATTGTATGATTCAGTTTGTATGAACCTTCTTTACATTTTTGGGGTAGGGGGACATGTGGATGTCAGAGGTTAGATTGAGGGAGTCAATTCTCTTCTTCCACTGCGGGGTTCCCAGGCACCAAACTCCAGGCATCAGGCTTGGTGGCAAGTGCCTTTACCTGCCGAGCCAAACACACTGGCTCTCTATATGAAAGTTCTAGAATAAATCTATTAATACAGAAAGCAGGTTAGAGGGTTCCAGGGTATGCAGAGGAAAGACAGGGAGCAGTGGTGACAGGTAGAGGGTTCTGCTGATTATTGATTACAAAGTGCTTATGGCTGTGAGCTTTGTGAGTGCACAGAGTCTAGGAATTGGACACTATGATGGCAGATTTCATGGCCTGTGGAACCTATCTCAATAAAGCTACAAAAGTTAAAATGGAGCCGGGCAGTGGTGGTGCATGTGTTTAATCCAGCAGTTTAGCGGGCGGTGGTGGCCACGCCTTTAATCCCAGCACTTGGGAGGCAGAGGCAGGTGGATTTCTGAGTTCGAGGCCAGCCTGGTCTACAGAGTGAGTTCAGGACAGCCCGGGCTACACAGAGAAACCCTGTCTCGGATATCAAGAAAAAAAAAAAAAATCCCAGCAGTTGGGAGGCAGAGGCAGGCGGATTTTGAGTTCGAGGCCAGCCTGGTCTACAGAGTGAGTTCCAGGACAGCCAGGGCTACACAGAGAAACCCTGTCTTGAAACTACCCGCCCCCCAAAGTTAAAATGGCTGAAATTGCCCTAGAATGTAAGGAAAACATGATGGCTCATATTAAAAAGTATTACCAGCCGGCAGTGGTGGCGCACGCCTTTAATCCCAGCACTTGGGAGGCAGAGGCAGGCGGATTTCTGAGTTCGAGGCCAGCCTGGTCTACAGAGTGAGTTCCATGACAGCCCGAGCTACACAGAGAAACCCTGTCTCGAAAAAAAAAAAAAAACAAAAACAAAAAACAACAAACAAAAAAAAAAGTATATACGACTTCTAAGCAGGAGAAATGTAAGTACAGCAGACCCTGGTGTGTTGAAGTAAAGTGTCAATTGTAGACCAGACAAATAAACAAACAAAAACACCCTACCAAGCTCAGTGGGGTATGCCTGTAAGCCCAGGTTGAGACAGAAGGGTTTCTGTGAGTTCAAGGCCAGCCTGGGCTACAGAACAAGACTCCAAGGAAATAGGAGAAAACAATCCATTCCAAATGTGGGTCTGGGAAAGTGAGGTGAATCTTAGAACAACTTCTTTTGCATCTGTAATAAGAAAAGGCTGGAATAAACTAAACGTCTACAAACAGGGACGGCATAAAGATGGTGATGGATACAATGCATTGGCTGACAACACCTCGGCTGAAGGTTCCTGTGGGCATATAGAACAGTGCCTGGAGCAGAGTAGGGCTCCACATCTAGACCTTCACAGACCAGTCAAATCTATATGGTGGAGCAGAAGGCTAAGAATGACCAGAGGAGTGTTAAAAAATAAACTTGAGGGGCTGTCAAGATGGCTAAAAGGTTAAGAGCACCTGCTGTTCTGACAGAGGACCCAGGTTCTGTTCACAGCACCCACATTGCATTGCATTGCCGTTTACACATCGCCTGTAACTCCTGTCCTTAGAGGATCCATTGCCCTCTTCTTGTCGTGCCCACCTGCCAGCAAGGAAGATGCCACAACAGGATCCTTCTGTTCCACGTTTATTGAGGCAGTGCAGTTCCCTTTAATTGTTATGCGGAAAGACCCCGAGCTCAGGGATGGGCAGTTTATATAGTGCTATGGCTGCGTGGCCGTCTCTGATTGGTGCATGTGATTAAATTGTCAGCATGAACATGTCCAAATATACTGTCCACAGGCTCAGTGGACATGTTTATCATAACTCATACTTGTTTACTAACAAGCTACACTAGGAGCCGGCGCCATCTTCTAATGGCGAATGCTGGGCGGCGTCCCACATCTCCCCCTTTTGTTTTACTTAGGACTAGGCCTAACTAGGTTGATCTAGCCAGATCCCTACCGAAGGATGCAGCGATCAAAACCTAGAAAAGGTCTAGAAGACCACTCTCTCATGTGCAATGGCATCAAAGGCCCATGAGGTGCAAGAACTGGACCCCAGACAGAATGCACACCCATCCTGGTGCAATGGACACAAGTCCCCAGGGTGCAAGGGCTATGCAAAATAATCAGTCCTTTTGTAGCATAGAAAGCCATAGTTGGGGAGATGTGCCCTGCTCCATAGCGAGCATGGCCTGTGCGATTAGGATAGCATTCTTCTGCTGACGATGTTTTATCTTGCAGAGCAACCAGAGACCTAACACCAGTCCACAGCAAATAATAGCTCCAAATAAAAACACTCCCACACATTCCTCAAAGTAGGAAAATGCAGAAGTAAGCCAAGAGGTAAAATCCCCTAGAGTTAATAACTCGCAAAATCCCCTAAAGTTAATATCTCGACTCTTGTTCCGTTCAGGGTGAGTATCTTCAGCATCAACTCCTTCTGCAGCTTCTCAACTCCAGCGGTCCAATTTCCTTTCAAATAATGAGACAATTAGTACTTTGCTCCAATGAATCATTAGCATATCTCAGTGGAGTAATACACACATGCTGCATATGAGCTACACAGCCAAGATGGACCACATCTATCACTTCCTCCAATTTTTGTTGTAACAAATCTACCCTCTGGTTGACCAAAAGGATACCAGACGTTAGCTGCTCATTCATCTTATACACTGCCACTAGAGCATCAGAGGCTCGTTCTGTGATATTATTTATCGTGGCTGCTGTAGCCACCTGGTTAGCCATGGCAATGCCTGTAGTTACCGCCACAGCGGCTTGTCTCCCTAAGGGAGGCCAGCCAAACACCTGGGGAAGCACCTTCCTCATGGCAGTCAGCGCCTGGTAAATTACAGCCTTATGTCTTGCATGGTCACCTTCTCACATAAGGGTATAGTATGATTAATCTGAAAACCAATAGGAAGTCCATCCAGCTTTCCTGAATAGTTGAAATAAGCATGGTGAGCTAATATGTGACTGTCAGAAAAGTGTCCCATGAATTTAGTCCGATTGTTACAGACAGGAACAGGTTCTTCCCCTGTGCCCAATCTACTTCAACTCGACATCCCCGATGCAGCAACCCAAGTATGCTGATCAGCATTGCAAAGATTTGTAACAGCCTGTTGATGCCCATCTTCTGTTCTCCATTCAGGGATAATCGTGTCATCTTTCTCCTCATCCACCCCATTTTTGGTTTTGGCATGTCGGATACACCGTTCAGGAATCCACCTAGGAGACGTTTCGTCTGTAGAAAAAACAAAACATAACCACGACCCCAGACCAATACTGGATCAGGGCCGCGCATAGTGCCATCTACAGGATCTTTCTAATACACTAAGGGTTTGTTAACACTTCCTACACTCCGCTGACGGTCTGCAGCAGACAGACCAGCATCATCCAACGTGAGAAAATTCCCAAATAGAGAATATGAAAATATAGAGGAAGGGGTATCTTTATTTCCCATATCCCCCTTTTTATTTTTTATAAATGATTACAGTTTCCAACAATTTCTTATCCCTGTGGATATATATAGAATTTCAGGTCTACTTTGAATTGAAAATTGATAACAAAATTCCTTAAATCCTTTGCTAGTATAAGCAGGACCAACATCTGTTCTAATAATTCCCAATATAGAAAAGCAGTTCAATAGATGAGAACATACATGAGACAATTTCTCTCCACTTAAGGCAGATGGAATAACATAATGGAAAAAGTATCTACTGCTACACAAACATAAGATAGCTTCCCAAATTGAGGAATGTGTGTAGCATCCATTTCCCATAAATCATTAGGTACCAGTCCTCTTGGAATTATGCCATAATGAGGAACAGGAAATAAGAGAGCACAGGCTGAACAGGTTTTAATGATTGCTTTTGCCTGTTCTCTAGGTATGTGGAACATCTTTCTCAGAGTCTTAGCAGACACATGGTGCAAAACATGAAGCTCCTGTGCCTTACGAACATCATATAGTTGAATATTTGATTGAATCATCAGCTAACTGATTTCCCAAAGACCTACTGTGCATTTTCAATTGCTTTCTCTACTAATCTTAAAGCTTTATGTCCTTTTACCTCCTAGTATTTTGAATAAAGGACTTAATCATGTGTACTAAGTTTTAGAAATGGTCTTATCCAGTTTATATCTCTTAATAATTTTTGAAAATCATTCAATGTCAACAACTGCTGTGTAGATATACAAAAAATTTTGAGGTGTAAAATATTTAGGGTATAATTGAAATCCTAATTATTCAAAAAGAAAGGTATGTCTATTTAATATTAATTGCTGTTCCATAAGTGCACATGCAGTTGTTAATACATCAATATCTTTAACAACAATTAATATATCATTCATATAATGAATACATGTAATTGAAGGTAATTGTTCTCTAGTTTGTCTAATACCTTTATCTACAAAGTTCTGGCATAGAGTAGGGCTGTCAGCCATCCCTTGAGGCAAGACTTTCCATGAATAACTAGCCATAGGTTCACTATAAACATTTGTTATTATAAATTTCTACTCCAATTCATGATCTACTCCTTGTAGCGTGTAATCATATACTCTAAGGATAAGAGGGCAAACGTTATGGGAAGATTAGACTGAACTCTTTGCCCCTTAGTACTGTTTTCTTAGGTAGTTTTCATAAGAAACCTTTTTTATGCTTAAATAATAAACACTTTAATAACTTATTTAAGTGGCCTCAGACTTGCAGACATAAATCAAAGCCCAGTAGTTTTTTCTGACACAAAATAAAGCTGTCTACTCAATCTTTAGCTGTTCTTAGAATGAGGTTCTAAGTGCCAAAAACTGAAGTTTCTGGTCTCAGGGATTACAAAAGGCAAATTAGTTACGGTGGCACAGCAATCTAGATAGACAAACTTTTATTATATAGTGACCCCAATGTAAAAGGCAAAATTACATGGTCAATTGTTTTGTAAGATCTGTAATTTATCTCATATATAGATTTGTCATGTCATTTTCTTGGGGTCCAGGCAATCTAGTATAAGCTCTTAAATGTCTTATAAAATTAAGAGAAAATATATGTTTCTGAATTGAGCCATATTTGTGAAAATTGAAAATTAGCAATATTTAAAAAGAAACAATTTCAAGCAATTATAAACCATGATTCATATCTTGGCTATGAGTATCCCAATTAAAAGCCTAAATTTTTTGCATTTTAAATAGTGGCTACAGCATATAGTTTAATTATTTGTATTGAGCATGGGAACTCAAGAGAGTAACCATGTAATCTAATTATATATATTGTCTTTTATTAAATGAGCTGTCTATCAACATAGTAAACACACCTTTATGGGCTATATATTTAAATTCATAAGAAATACAAGAGCATGCATAGAAAAAAGCTGTAACAAATTGATCATGTATTAAGCCAAATACCAGTATTTGTAATAATCAATTATATTATTATTTGGAATAAGAAATATTTCATTAAGTTTTTCTTTAAGATACCTTTGTGATCTTAATTTATAATGTTATATTAATATAGCAATAGCTTTAAAACAAGATGGTAAAACTTCTTATGGAAGTAAAGAAATATAAATCTATATTAATAATCTCTTTTATCAAAGGACTGTTATAAAACAGCCAACAACTAATTTATATATCTATTAATAACAGTTTTTTCTATTTCCTGTAAAATTATTTTTCCTTTATCAGCCAATTGTAGAAAGAAATTAGGGTTTGTATCTTTCTCTGAGAACATTAAACAGAGACTAAATTCTTTGGTGAAGAGCTTAAAATAAGATCTTAGCCAATTAGCATCTCTAGAAACCTTTGAAAATAATTTAAAATAAGTAAACTATCTTTTCTTACTTGAATTTTCTGTGTCACAATTTATTTAGGAATACAGCTGATGTATCAGGCATTGAAAAGATATTATCTTTAGATGTTTATTGGATCAACAAAGACTAATATGTTAAAGCTCGTTGTATGAGAGCAAAGGCTTGTATTAAAAGTCTCCTAGAGGGATCAACTAATAAGCCAATTGTACAACAAAGGAAGGTGTTCATGTTTGATCCCAGATTAAACTCTTATTGAGATCTCTTTTAAATATCTGGTTCTGAATGACTCCAACTTGAATTACCAGCTATAATTCAGTTTTTGTTACTAAAATTGTAGATTTGTAATCATACCCAATGATATAGAACAAATTTGCATTTTTAATACCAATCAAGAATAAAAATAAATACACATTTGAGCAAATTATTTTCTTTACCTTTTATAGCTGTGAATTTAAGATGAAAAGATACATTATACAAATGGGAGACCCTTATTGCAGAAACTGTTGGCCTCCTTCCCAGAGCGCTTATGAAAATAATTAACTCTTATCAAGGTTGTCTCTGCCAGTGTTCTTCTCCCAGCCACAGAGCGAGTAAATCATCAGTTTTTGTTGTGTAAATTGAGACTGTTTCCCAAGCAAGTTTCAAAGTAAATTGAACAAACAGTTTTCAAAACATGAGACATAGAACACAACCATTCATGCCAGACAAAACAAACATATGATACATATATATTATAGACAAATTGGTATACCAATGACAAACAATAAACATAGAAAACAAAACTAAGAATCTCTCCTAGAGAGAGCCAGAGAGACTAGGGTGTCCCCCAATCATCCCTGGCTTCTCCGGAGGGCAGGCAACTTTTTTTTTTCTTTTAATCTCCTCTCTCTCTCTCTTTTCTTTTTTGGTGAACATTTCTCTGGTAGCTGTTGAATTCACAGGGTCTCACGCCTGCCGCTACCAATCGGTAAAGGTCACCTTTCTTCAAGGTTAACGAATTCTAGGAGTATAACATTTTTGAAGATAAGCTCTCAGATGTCAAAATTCCAGGCAGGCTGCCCGCCTGTTGCATTAGTTCATGCCTGTGCAGTCACACAAATCATGGAAAATGGATTTCCAGTCTAATACTGTCCCATAGTTAAACAAGCTCTCGACAGTGCTAGTCCAGTCTGTTGGAGTCATGGCTCTATAAGCCAATCTCTCAACCTCTGCCAATTCCTTTAACTGCTTGTGTTCTATAGGCTCATGGTATCTTGCATGTGTATTTGGGTCTTCAAAGACCGAAAAGTCAAAGCTGATTCTTTCTCTCTGCTGGTGACAAAATGTCACTCTGAAAAGCCACCCTTAGAAGTATAGGTGGGGGCAGAGGAGCTGAGGGTTTATGAACCAGTCATTTGTCCATATCTATCTGATTCATAGGCTGCAGCAGCCTCCTCTAAATCTAGCTCATCAGCAGAGTCCAGTTCCAACTCATCCGAGCTGTCTATTTCTAACGTTCAAACTCTGATAGAGACGGATAAATGGACTTTGGAGGGGCTTTTTATCCTCCTCCGTAGTTTCTGTTTTTCTGTATCTAGTTTCTGTTTTTCTTTACCTAGGTTTTCCTTTTTGCAAGCTGGTTGTTTCATTTCTTTCTCTGTTTCTGACATGCTATCCTGGTGCTCCATTAATACATGCTGTCCCTCCTTTACTACAAGAAGGATCAGGGCAGCGATCCACGATCCACTCCATATGGCAGCATGACTCTCAGAGACTTACCGGTATTCCCCTTACCTCAGCATGAACAGTTCTGAATCCTCCCTACAAGAGGGGTCTCCGCTTGTGCCTTATGATGTTCAGTTCCCGGGTTTCAGCACCACTTGTCGTGCCCACTTTGCCAGCAAGGAAGACACCACAACAGGATACTTCTGTTCCACGTTTTATTGAGGCAGTGCAGTTCCCTTTAATTGTTATGCGGAAAGACCCCGAGCTCAGGGATGGGGCAGTTTATATAGTGCTATGGCTGCTGGCCGTCTCTGATTGGTGCATGTGATTAAATTGTCAGCATGAACATGTCCAAACATACTGTGCACAGGCTCAGTGGACATGTTTATCATAACTCATACTTGTTTACTACAAGCTACACTAGGAGCCGGCGCCATCTTCTAATGGCGAATGCTGGGCGGCGCCCCACATCTTCTGACCTCCAAGGGCACTAGGCACACACATAGTGCACAGACATACATGAAAGTAAAATCTAAGCGGCTGGTGCACACGCTTAATCCACTAGCAGACAGCATTTATTCGAGCCATGGTTACAATGAGTTCAGGCACGGCTATACAAATGTTAAAAACAAAAAAAAAAAAGTAAAATCTGATTCAGAAAAAATAAAATCTTAAACAATGATAACAACACCCCCCCCAAAAAAAAAAAAAAAAAGATTAATGGGCTGGAGAGATGACTCAGTGGTTAAGAGCACTGACTGCTCTTCCAGAGGTCCGGAGTTCAATTCCCAGCAACCACATGATGGCCCACAACCATCTGCAATGGAGTCTGATGCCCTCTTCTGGTGTGTCTAAAGAGAGCAATGGTGTATTCATATACATTAAAATAAATAAATAAATAAATAATCATTTAAAAAATTGATTAACTTGCTTGTTCCCAAATTAGAACTGGGTCAGGCATGGGGCATGCATCTGGAATTGAGCTGAAGCAGGAAGATCCAGAGTTTAGGCCAGCAAGACTTTGCCCAAACCTGGCAAGTGGTGAAGGGATTGAAGGGGATTGCCCTTGAAAGAGGAAGCAGGAACTGCTGTAACAACCAGGCTGGGCTACTGTGGTGATTTGAAAGAGACTATTTCCCTCTACACCACCACCAGGCTCATGGACTTGGTCGCCAGTTGGTGGTGCCCTGTGGGAGGTTATGGATCAGTCAGGGCTCTGAGCCTGGCTGAAGGAAAACGTCACTGGCCATGGCCTTGAGAGTTTATAACTGTGGTGGTTTACCTGAGAACCCCACCCCCACCCCAATAGGCTCAGATGTTTCAATGCTTGGTCCCCAGTAGATTGCACCATTTGTGTAGGCAAGTGAAGCTGTAGGACTTTCAGGTCTCGTTGAACTTAAAATTGAAAGAATCCCACTGTCAGGACATCGAGGGCCATTCCTAGTCAAGGACATTGCAGATAACATTCAAGAGAGGGAGGCATTACATTCTAGACCACAGGGAGAACCACTGAGTGAGAAGCCTGGCATGCACACATTCGGAACAAGATGAGGTAATCAGGAGCTGCCTTAGATAAACCTGGCAATGGAAGAACTCATTGTCATAAAAAAAGTGCAAATTGAGTCATCTAGAGACTGGACTGGGAGTCAGCCTTGGGTTGCCTTCATGAACTCTGTATAAAAACTGCTCCCAACTTTGGCTCAGGGTTCCTCTTGTCTGCATACAGGGGAACCCCAGTATACTGGTTATCACTTATCATCAATAAACCTCATGTTATTGCAGCAAATCCCATCTGTGAGTGTTTCTAGGGGAGCGCATCCCCTGGTTTTGGATCTTAGAGTCCAACAAAGCCTTCCTGGAAGTACTTCACTAGGAGTGGTCTTTGAGGTTGCAAGCCTCACACCATTCCCAAAGCTCCCTCTCTGCTTGGTGTTTGTGATTCCAGATGTGAGCTCTCTGCATCTACTGCTGCCATGGATTTTATGGTCTGTTCCTGAAGCTGGTGCCTTATGGTCTTTTCGAAATCAGGCCTGGTCCTTAAATAGAGACAAATGGGGTTTATGTTGTTTTTTCAGTGCCTGCTGCTTGCTACCATGTATTCCTGCCACAACAGACTTCTCCCTCAGGAACTGTAAGGCAAATGAATCCTTCCTTCTATAAGGATTTGGTTGTGGTGTTACATCACAATAGAAAAGCAAACTTACAGAATAGTCTTGCTTATCTTCGTCTCCGTCACTGCTCCCATGGGCTGACGTGCCTTTCCGTATGTGTGCGCTGCGTGTGGCTCTCCTGCTGCTGAGTCCTGCTCCTGTGCTGCTGCCTGCTGCCTGCTGCCTGCTGCCTGCTGCCTGTGCCTGCCTGCTGCTCTGCTGCCTGCTGCCTGCTGCCTGGCTGCCTTGCTGCTGCTGCATGCCTTCATCACCATCAGACTCTCCCTCTGGAACCTTAAGCCAAAATGAACTCTTGCTTCTAAAAGCTGCTTTGGGTCATGACATTTTATCACCACAACAAAAAGCAACTAATAGAGGTAGCAAGTTAGAAACCTATGTAAAAAATGTTTAAGCACTTTTTTCCTGTGCATTACACATAGGGACAAGAAGCCACCAGGTGCCTCTTATGCATTTGGTAGCCTGTGGTGTAAAGTGTCACAGTGCTGTCAACAGAAAACATGCCCAGGGCCATGAGGCTGCTATTTAATACATCCCCCAAGGTCAGAGGTATGAACAGACCTGTTGTCAGCTAGATGATGTTTGGGAATGTCTTTCAGGCAGCCCAGCAGGGAGTTGGCTCTTCCAGGGCTGCAAAACTATAATGTACAGGATGCCCTTTGGGTCAGTGGGTTGTTTCTAAACTGTTTCTAAGTTCAGAAAGATGGAAACTTTAATCACAAAGCCAGATGCTCTCTGATCCCATCAAGTTCCTCTATAAATGTACAAAGCAATAGAATAGTCATCCCCCTCTCCTTGTACACAGCATGCAGCATAGCTAACGGCACATAACCTAGGCACCGGTCCCTAGAGAATACATCTTTTTGTGCTTGCAGTGCACACCTGTACCATTATGTCATCTGTCCTCACCCCTCAATTCATAAACAGAACTATTGCCAGTGGCAGAAAGGGGAACAGCTCGGGTATTGTGATGAACAACTTTATTTTTATCAGGTGTGTGTATGTGTGTGTGTGTGCGTGCGCGCACATGTGCGTGCGAATGCCATGTGTATGTGGGTTCCCCTTGGATGCCAGAAGAGGATGTTGGATGCCCTGGAGCTGGAGCTAAAGGAAAGTGTGAGCTACCAGACCCGGGTGCTGGAACTTAAGTGGGGTGGGTCCTATGTAACAGCAGCAGCCGAGTTTATCTGCTGAGCCATCGCTCTAGCTCAGCTCTGCCCTGGTTTTGTGTATAGTAACAAAAACTTGAAACAACCTAAATGGTGATTAGTGGAAAAATAGGTGGCATGTATGTGGTGTAGTATTGGTATTGGTAGTATGTATTAGTATTGGTATATATTGGTGGTGTATTGGTATGATGGGGAGGGGAATGATTTAACAATGCTATTTGTTCTATAAATAAGTCACAAGACAGTTACAGAGTAACATCAGCAACATTATGGCACATGTACATACACTCAGCCATGATAAGGACATGCTAAGAAATATACCATTAAGTGATTTCATCACTGCATGGCTATTATAGGGTGTACTTATACAAACCTAAATGGTATCATCTACCACAGGCCATAGCTATATACTATAGCCCTTTCCTCCTAAGCTACCAACTTGTTCAGCTGGTTGCTGTATGAAACTTACCACTGGAGTACAATGGTAAGCACGTGTGCATCTAAATGTATCTAAGCATAGAAGAGTTAAAGTTCTGGTGAAGGGAGTGTCTCCGCTCTCCCATAATCTTTAGGACCACATTATGTATGTGGTCACTTTGTGACTCATGGCTGTGTATACACATGGTGGCTTGGTAATATACAAAACCTTCCCTTATGGAGTCATTCCTATGTAGAAAAGCATAAAACCAGACACAGCAATGACAAGTGTCACACTCTGGAGAGGAGAGGGAATTGGAATTGCAGGCTTGGGGAGCACAGGCTGCAACTGTATTAGCACACAGTGCTTTGCTTTTGAGTTTTCTGAAGCAAGTGTGTAAAACTATAACATGTCAAAGCTGAATGGGGGAAAATGAGTGTGTGCTGTTGCTCTCTTTACGATTCTGCCTGTTGCAATCATGTCAAGATTGGCACATGTGTGGCCCTGAGTTCAAAGTTCAATGCCAGCAACATTCAGGGCTAATTATTTAAAGTGTGTGTGTGTGTGTGTGTGTGTGTTCTCTCTCTTCTCTCTCTCTGCCTCTCTGTGTGTTTGTCTCTCTCTGTGTGTTTGTGTCTCTGTGTATATGTGTCTGTGTGTGTGTGTCTCTGGTGTGTTTGTCTGTGTCTCTGTGTATATCTGTGTCTTTGTGTGTGTGCCTCTGTGTGTGTTTGTGTTGTGTGTTTGTGTCTCTGTGTGTGTCTGTGTCTATGTCTCTGTCTCCAGGTATGTGTGTCTGTGTTTGTGTATCTGTGTGTGTGTGTCTGTCTGTGTGTGTCTGTGTGTGTGTCTGTGTGTGTGTCTGTGTGTGTGTGTGTGTCTGTGTGTGTGTGTGCAGGTGCATGAGCTCCATAACACATGGATGGGGTCAGAGGCCAGCTCCAACTTCTCTGTGGGATCCAGGGATAAGTTGAGGTTGTGAGGCCTGAATGGGGCTCCTCCATCCACTCTGCCATCTTGCCAGCCCCTATAAACTGAAAAGGACAGTCATAGACTTAGCAGGACAGAAAGAAAAAAGAAAATGAAGCAGATATCTGCAGTATATGTTGGGGGAATGGGAACCTGTGGGAACTGAGCCAAGGAGTGACAGAGGAGTCCCAAGGAAGCAACAAAATGGGTTGGAACTTGCCTGGACGACAGAAAAACACTTGGTGATGTTTGTAACATTTGGGACATGAACATCACCTGCAATCAAAAAAAAAAAAAAAAAAAAAAAAAAGAAAAAAAGAACCAGAGTTGGAGAGATGACTCAGCACTTAAGAAGACTTGTTCTTGCAGAAAACTGTGTACCATTATTCTGAGCACATCCCTGGTGGCTTACATGACTTCCAGGGATTCTTGCCTTCTCTCTGACTCTTCAGGAATGAGGAATGCACATAATACACAAACATACATGCAGGCAAGACACCCACTACATAGCATAAATAAACTTAAAAAAATAAAAATACATAAAAAGACTATCCAGAAACTTAGGTGAGAAATAAATGGCTATAAATTCAGACGATACTTAGAAGAATAAAACGTGGAGCAAAACTGATCAATTGCTATTAACAAATTTGCATTTCCAAATTTACTTTGCATGTTGATACATGTTTAAATACTGCTTTCCTCTTTGAGGTTTTACTCAAATGACGCCTCCTGCATGAAGCCGCTTGGACTGAATCCCTGCCCCACTCCAACTCCCCATCCCACAGCACTGGACCTACAGTCCCGTGGGCACTCATTTTCTCTCTGTCCTACTACAACTTCTTAGATAGGCCGTGGCATCCTTGCTGGGTTCCAAGATCCTGCAAACACAGGCTCACTTGCCTTTGCCTGCTTAAAGATGTGGTGCTCTTGGAAGGTGCTTGATAAGAATATAAAAGGAGAGACTTTGTTGAGGAGAGAAGCATATAACTGGAAGTGACTGGCCGGTCCAGCATGCCAACGGTTCCACTATGACATCTGCTGCTATGCAGCAGGAGCATAGCATCTTGGGGTAGAAAGGGTTTATTTCAGCTTACAGGTGAAGTCCACCACACAGGAAAGCCAGGGCAAGAGCTCAAGGCAGGAACTTGGAGGCAAGAACTGAAGCATGCGCCTGAGAAATGCTGCTTACTGGATTGCGTCTTCCAGATATCTCAGCCTGCTTTCTTACACAGCCCAGAACCATTGGCACAGGGCTGGAACCTCCCACGGGGAGTGGGCCCTCCTGCATCAATTAGCAGTGAAGAAAATGCCCTACAGACACACCCATAGGTCCACCTGAGAGAAACAGAGCTTCACCTGAGGGTCCCTCTTGCCAGGTTTGTCAAGTTGACAACTAACTGAAGCTAATTCTGGCTTGGCAGAGCCGTGCAAGTTTGCCGCCTTGGATTCTCTCCTCTGAGTCATGTGCTCCGTCAGTTTCTTGTCACTAGGCTCAGCCTTAAGATGCTGCTGATGAGGTATCGGAAGCACTGAGGAAAATTTTTGCCTGGAGCTCTGCTCAGCAGCTGGATTCAGGCTCAGCTCTAGGTCTGGGGTATACACAGCAGCAGGTAGGATGACTGGGTGGGGACCAGGAGCCCAGAATCAGGATTCCACACAAGGAAGCTTGAGGTACCAGGAGTCAGGCCGCTGAGTATTAGTCTGGACCAGCAGGAAGCCAGGCTGCACTTTAAGGCTGCTACATCAGTGAATAAAAATAAAAAAATAAAAATAAAAGGATGTCCTTTCACCCCACCTTTATCAATGTGGCAGTTAAAACAAAACAACAAAACAAAACAAACAAACAAACAAAAACCAACCCCAACAACAAAAGAGAAAATAGCAAGTATCTTCCAGGATGCGAACCAATCGAATCCCTTGAGCACTGTTGCTGGAAGTGTACAATTGTGCAGCCACTTTAGAAGTCGGTGCGGCGGATCTTCAAAAAGTTAAATATAGAGCTCCACGGAGCGCAGCCACTCCATTTCTGGGAAACGTTAGGAAGAGTCTTGAAGTGGTGTGTATACACCCAGCTCTCGGGCATTATTTGCAGTAGCCAAAAAAAGGGGGAGCTCCCATGTCTGGAGTCGGGGAATGGACTCAGCTCACAGAGGCGTTATTCACAATAGCCAAAGCGAGGGAGCACCCACATCCTAGGAGGTGGGGGATGAAGATGAAACTGTGGTGCATAAAGGACTATGACTCGATCTCAAACAGAAAGAAAGGCTGGGGTGCCCCTGTTGATAAAGCTCTGGTCCTGTGCGTGCGAAGACCTCAGTCTGGCCTCCAGAACACACAGAGAAATGCTGGGCCTGGTGTTGGGTGCTTATAAACCTAGTGTTGGGAAGGTGGAGACAGGAGGAGCCC
This sequence comes from Mastomys natalensis, assembly GCA_021653895.1. Classification (NCBI taxonomy): domain Eukaryota; kingdom Metazoa; phylum Chordata; class Mammalia; order Rodentia; family Muridae; genus Mastomys; species Mastomys natalensis. Next base: position 755,880 of record JAJTUV010001026.1, read on the forward strand.
TAGGGCATGCTTGCCAGTCTAATTGGTGGGTTTCGGGCCATGAGAGACCCTGGGCAGACTTCCTGAAGATGATACCTGGGGTAGTCCTCTACCGCTCCCGCCCTATCCCTCCCTGCCCTCCCGCCTACCCACACACAGTTTTTGTTGTTGTTGTTTAAGGGAAGGGAAGTCTAACACAATCTATGAGAAGATGAACCTTGGGAACTTTATGCCATGCGAAGTAAGCCAGTTAACAAAGGACTGCACCTATAAAATGGGAATACCACTATGGTACTGTGATAAATGAGATCAAGTAGGTAAGGCACATAGTAGGTGGTCAGGAATATGAAGTGCAGTGGTTTTGCAGACCTAGAATGAGGGGACCTGTTGCTATAACTACCAGCATCATCTATGAACCAAGGGAGGATATGCCCTCTGTGTGACTTTGTATGGCTCTGTGTGACTCTGTGTGACTCTGGCTCCTAATGCTCCAACCTTGCTATTAGCCAGGGTTCTGTTGGAGGCAGACCTCATTCACACATTTTCCACTGCCAGCCTCTGAGATGGCCTGAAAGAGAACGTAAGGGAGATAAGCTCTTGAGTACTCTTGTGCTTTGCTATATAGCCAGTGTGTTCTCATGAGCAAGACAGCATGGACAACCTTTCATCTCACCGGGTCCCTAAGTCACAGAATTAGGGTAAGGATGACAGCACAGTTGGCCAGGGAACTGGAGAACACAAACAGGCTCCCGAGACCCCACAAGAGCATCTTTCCACCTCTAAACTTGTGGTTCAATCTCAAGGCAATCCTCCTGCCTCAGCTTCCTCCGTGCAGAGATTATAGGCATAAGCCACCACACCTGGCCATTTGATATTTCAGATCCCCTAAACACATTATTATTTGCATAGCCAAATTTTGAAGGGGGGAACCTGTTTCAGTGTCTCTCACCTACCAATACCCCATCTCCTCCTCAGTCTTCGATCACAGTGGCTTCCTAGATACTATGAATCTGCTCCCACCCCCATGTTTGGACTAACAAGCTCCCTATCTTGGGCTCTTAACCTACCAGACTCTTGCTTGGGTTGACTTATTTTGTAGGAAAAACATTAGAGTGTGTGTGTGGTGTGTGTGTGGTGTGTGTGTGTGTGTGGTGTGTGTGTCAGAGAGAGAGAACCAACATGATACATGTTTGGGTTCTAGGGATGGAATTCAGGTCCTTGAGATTGGCAGCAACTACTTTACCAACTGACCCATCTTGCCCCCTTGCCCTGCTGATTTCTTGAATGGAGGAGAAAGGTATGTAAGCATTATGTTCACAGGAAAGGGAGCAACCTTTCTTTGAAAGATTTATTTATTTATATGAGTACACTGTAGCTGTCTTCAGACACACCAAAAGAGGGCATCAGACCCTGTTACAGATGGTTGTGAGCCACCATGTGGTTGCTGGGAATTGAACCCAGGACCTCTGGAAGAACAGTCAGTGCTCTTAACAGCTGAGCCATCTCTCCAGCCCAGGGAACAATATATTAACAACATAATTACTCTCAACAATAACTGCAGCTCAAGTGGTATTCCAAGTTTCGGATAGCTTTCCTCTGCTTTGTTCAAGTCTCATATGAAGTCCAAATGCATCCCCGGCATTGGGTTTGTTTTGAGATACATGTCCCAGGCTGACCTCAAATTTGCTGTGTAGCTGAGGATAGCCCTGATCCTGCTGCCACCACAGCTTAAGACAAGGACACACACCAGGCCAACCCTGGAAAGTGGTGGGCTAAGAATTCAACAGGAAGCTCTGTCCTGTTCTGGGCTGCCGCAGAGAGTTTGAGCTCAGAGGTGTTGGGAGCCCCTGCTGTGCAAAGACACAGGCTTATCAGAAGGCAGAGAGAGGCAGATCTTAGAGGCTACTTGCCTCCTACAATCAGATAAATAAAAGACAGAGATAAATGAATAACAATTGATTTAGTTGTTTTTAAGGATATAAGGGATATAGTTGTAATTGTTTAAGTGTTTTCAAGTATACATGAAATAAAGACACCCAGGCCTTTAGACTCAAATGTAGGAAACAAAGGCAAGGAGATAGAGAGAAACCCTATCTCAACAAATAATAAGGAGATATTAATCTCCATGGAAGGGAGAATGAATGAAAACGATTTAATTGCTTTTAAGGATAGAAAGGAGATAAGTGCTTTAAGGAAAGTTGAAAGGTCTATGCCAGGGCAAGCAGCTGGGTTCTTTGAATGTGGGCTACACAGGAATTCTGGGATTGCTTAGCCTGATATGACAAATTAATAGCCTGGAAATAGGCTCACACAGAAATATAGAAGGAAATTTAATTGAAGTTAAATACTAGGAAAGGATGTTAATTCAACTTACACAAAGAGAAAGGGATAGAATAATATATTGTGTTGTGTGTTGTGTGTGTGGTGTATACACCCACAGAGATATTAATCTCCATAGAAGGAAAAATTTATGTATGCATAAATAAATAAATAACTTTAGACCTTGATCTCACTTTTAAAAATTAATGGTGTAAGAACAAGCAGGGGATAGCAGAGGAGCACTGTGTCAATGGATAATGGTAATTGTTTAGATTGCTTTGACTGTTTTGGATTGTTTTAATTATCAGAATGTATTGGTTATAAGTTTGGTGGTTACGATATTAAAAATCCTGTGGGAGAAGGTCAAAATAGAGCAGGCCAGAAGAGAAAGGAGGCTGCTAAATCAAATCAATCTTACCTTTGAAGACTTTGAGTTACTAGATCAAGGACATGCTCTTTTGGAAGAGAGGCTCTGTATCTGTGTTAATAGGATAGAAGAAAAGGCCTTGGACCCTTCCAGAGTGATATGGATCAGACATGTCAGGGGAAGACCTCCTGAAGATCTTGGCTACAGAAAAGAAAAATTCAAGAAAGCCAAACAGGCCAGCTCCCTGCCTCCTGATGCTGTTTCCAGGGACTTGCTTCCAGAACATCTTCAGGAATAGCTGCTGATTCCAGATGGACTTGGTTCATCCAGCCTTTCAGACAGATCCAGTCAGAACCTCAGGCAAGCCTTGAGCCTTCTAAGCATACAGAGTCTGGATAACAGATGCTAAAGCTAATTTTCTTAAATCTAACCTAAATTTTCCAATTTTCCTACCCTCTTGAGCCCTTAAATAAAAGGTATCACCCCAATTCAGCAGGAAGAATCCATGGAGAGTTGTCATCCAGATTCCTTGATGTCTGGTTATGGTTATTTTATAAATTATAGATAGGTTTTCATTTTAAGGGATAATGGCATAATGGTCATAATTTTAAACAGGGAGGAAATATATGGGATGGATTACTCAATGTATTCTTAAACCAAGCATTGTATAGCCATATTACATTGGTAGAAATCTTTATAATTGATGTAAAATTGAAGTTATAATTTCTTATATTAGTTCAGAATTTATATATTGATACAGATTTAAGGTTTTCATTGGTATAAGTTTTTTATATTGATATTTGAAATTAATATTGTTACCCTAAGATAGGCATTGTGCCTATACAACTCATTTAAGAATACAAGACTTTGACTCAGTTCTTCTATAGCTGCTATTACAAAATGCTTAGGATGATTAAGTAATGCAAGCTAAGGGCCAGGTAGTAAACTCATGGTTATATTAGATTCTGAATTAATTATAATAAGGTGCTTTCAATATTATTCAAATAGAAATAGCTAAGAGTAGTCAAGGTTTAACAGTTCTGATATACTTTATATAGTCTTCAAAAGCATCAGATAATCCACAGAATAATTCATTATTAATAGAAATGCTGAATAAGAGACATGTCTGCTCCTGACAGTACCCCTTCAGTACCTATCTTTCAAAGAAGATACTGAGCATCATAACCTCCATATAGAGTTGCTCCAGTTGTGACAAGGTAGCCACTGGACAAGAATTGCCCTAATTCATCTGCAGACAAAAACTACTGTCCAGGAAAGGACACATGATGTGGGATAGTCAACAGCTTAGCTCTGCCAATACAGGGTAAGCTAGTCCTTCATAGTTCCTGCTTCACTTAAGGTCTGTCAGATGGTTCTGAGCCAGAAGGCTGAAGACAGATGCTCCAACATTTTGAGGAATGGGAAACTGTCCAGGTAGCCAACTATCTCTACAAATTGGTTACATTTTGGAAGCTATATTTTTGTGCTTCCTATATATTCAAGTAATATTTAATTCATTCTCAGAGCTCCGACAGGGTTGAAGACTAGTTATCACCTCATAATCAAACTTTAGTTGTTTAGCATTGAGGAAGATGATGTAGATTTGAAAGGATGGTTTTCAGATGGTAATGCAAGCTAGCTTAACATAATTCACGCCGGCGGTGTGGCGCACGCCTTTAATCCAGCACTTGGGCAGAGAGGCGGATTTTGAGTTCGAGGCCACCTGGTCTACGAGCGAGTTCCAGGACACGACTACACGAAACCTGTCTCGAAAAACAAAAAAAAAAAAAAAAAAAAAAAAAAAAAAAAAACATAATTCAGTACGAAATTGTAAACTTAAGTTAGGATATATGTTTGAGTAATGTATCTAAATTGACAAAATTGATTGACTGGATGTTATTAGTGTATGTCATATCTTATAGTTTACATAACTGCTATAACTATATCCAGTGTATATCTAAGAGAAAAGGCCTTTTTAATGGACAAAAGGGTGAAATATTGTGGATTTGATTTAATGCTTGTATTATGTTTCTTGAGTTCCCAAAAAAAATGCCGAGAGATCCTGCAGGTATGACACCATGGGTCCCTGCCCCTAGTTGGTTCTAACTGGTAAATAAAGTTGCTGGTAGCCAATGGCTAGACAGGGAGACAGAGGCAGGACTTTAGATTTCCCAGGCAAGGGAATCAAGGAAAGAAGGATTTAGTACCGCCATGCCAGGGAAGCAGAAGGATCAGGCTTGAGAGCTGCAGGATTGAGAGATACAATCCTGTAAGAGTCGGGGAAGAGCGGCCCCAGGGGCCCCTGACTGGGTCTGGTGTAGCAAAGATGGAATATAGATTTGAGTAAGTAATAATTCAGGAGTATCGGAGGGGAGGCATTAGCAATGTGGAAGTTTGGGAGTGACCCAGTAATTGAGCTGATAAGGCATATTAAATATAAGGCTGTGTGTGTGTCTTTCATTAGAGAATCCAGTGTATTGGGGCAGGTAGTGAGGAACTCATGTCGCTGCCACTGGAAGAGATTAGAGTGGATTAATCAACGAAAGCAACAGCTCACCCTGTAAAGTCATTTGCCACCAAGCCTAAAGGCCTGAGTTTGATCCCCAGAAGCCACATAAGAGGAAAAGACACCATCAACTCCTAAACGTTGTCCTCTGACCTCCACATGTGTGTAGGGGACTTGCATGTGACTCACCACATAATAAATAAATAAATGTAAAAATAGGTGGCACTTTCTCCCACCTCAGTGCATATATCAGGGGATCAGGCACAGAACAATCAAATACCATGTCCAAGTAGTAACTATTTTACACTGGGGTTTGCATACTGTACTGGCTGGTTTTGTGTCAACTTGACACAAGCTGGAGTTATCACAGAGAAAGGAACTTCAGTTGAGGAAATGCCTCCATGATAACCAGCTGTAAGGCAATTTCTCATTTAAAGATCAAGGGGGGAGGGCCCATTGTGGGTGGTGCCATCCCTGGGCTGGTAGTCCTGGGTTCTATAAGAAAGCAAGCTGAGCAAGCCAGGGGAAGCAAGCCAGTAGGTAACATCCCTCTGTGGCCTCTGCATCAGCTCCTGCTTCCTGCCCTGCTTGAGTTCCAGTCCTGACTTCCTTTGGTGATGAACAGCAATATGGAAGTATAAGCTGAATAAACCCTTTCCTCCCCAACTTGCTTCTTGGTCCTGATGTTTGTGCAGGAATAGAACCCCTGACTAAGACACATACAAACAGCCTCCATTCCAGAATCCACATCCTTGACCACTCCACCACGGATTTTTACAAACACTGGGCTACAAATGCAACCCAGCAAGGGACCTTCCAGCAACCCTACATTACCCCTAAAGCTATTGGTGGTCTTTGTTTTAGTAGATCACCAAATGTGACATCAAAGTTCCCTCCAGAAAGAAAAAGCAAAACTGATAAAATCTTACCACAGAGTTGCTCCAGCAAAGTATCACAAAGTGGATGGTGACAGTGTTATTGTGTCACTATTCTAAAAGATAAAAACCCAGACCCAGTGCCAGGTCCCAAGCATCTGGCCCTTTCTGAGGGCTTGGAAAAGGAAAGGAAAAGTTTCTCCCCTGGTTTCTGGGGTGTCTTGGCATCTGTTGGGTCACCCAGCCCATGTTTTTATATTCTTAAGGAATTTTTTTTTTTTCGAGACAGGGTTTCTCTGTGTATCCCTGGCTCTCCTGGAACTTACTCTGTAGACCATGCTGGCCTCGAACTCAGAAATCCGCCTGCCTCTGCTTCCCAAGTGCTGGGATCAAAGGTGTGCACCACCACCACCCGGCTCTTAAGGAATTTATCTGTAATCATGTCTTGCCTAAGTGTCTCCTTTTCAAAGGACATTGGCCATAGTAGGTTAGGAAACCCTAATAGATAGATATAGAGAGAATCATAGAGATAGAACCTAATATGTAGATATATAGAGATAGAACTATCCCAGGATGGCCTCATGCAATCTAATTGCATCAGAAATGGCCCTGTCTTCAAAAGGATACATTCTGAAGTTTTTTGTAACCTGAGGGTTAAAATTTTATGGGCTGAGGAGACAGCTCAGCAGTTAAGAGCACTTGCTCTCTTGCAGAGGTTTGTTTCCCAGTACTATATGGTGGTTCACAACCACCTGTAATCCCAGTTCTAGATCCGGTGCCCTCTTCTGACCTCTGTGGCTTCTACACACATGTGGTATACACACACACACACACACACATAGTGAAATATTTTTAAATTTTAATATCTAACATAATATCATTAGGCTGATTTCCCTCCTTTAGCAATTTTCAACAATTAAATCCTCTTGTCAAACAAGTAGATGTTTGCTTCTCAGATATGACCAACAGCAGCTGCAGAATCTTAATTTTGGTTTAGCACCCAAATTTTATTGCCACCCTGCTTCAAGAAGGACCAACTTCAAGGTTCCTGAAAAAAAAAAATCTAGATAAGAATGCTGACAACGGCGATGCCTTGGTATACAAGTCATGTCCATGGACCTAATTTTTTGGCACATGTATAGGTAGATGTTCATGTGTGCATACATATATGTTGTTTGGCTAGATTTTGCCCACTTGACATAAGTTAGAGTCACTTAGAGAAAGGGACTCACAGTTGAGAAAATGCCCCCATAAGATTTGCCTGTGTATATATCCCTTGTATTCAGTTTGCAACTACTTCATTGAGAATTTTTGTATGTATATTCATGAGGGATACTGGACTATAATTTATATATTTTTGTTGGGTTTACACTTGATTTCACTATTTCAATATTATTTGCTTTGTGAAGGAGCTTATTGTGGTTCTGAATTTTTTTAAACATAACTCAAAAAGTATTGCTTGTTTGAAGGCTCTATAGAATTCTTGTATAAGTATATCTGACCCTTGGTATTTTGCTTGTTTGTTTCTTTTCATTTTATTCTGTTTGAATGCTTTTTAAATTTTTTTGATTTGCTGAAAATAAAAAAAAAAAAAAAAAAAAAGATTTGCCTGTGTATTTTATTGATTAATGATTGATGTGGGTGGGCCTAGCTCACTGTGGTGACCCCCCCCCCCCCCCAGATATCTTGAATGGTATTTAAAAGCAGGCTGAGCAGCCTGCAAGGCAGCAAAGTTTCTGTGGTTCACTTCCTGTCCCCAGGTTGCTGCCCTGGCTCCGCTCCATGTTGGGACTATAAATTGTTTGGTCATGGTGGTTTCTACAGCAATAGAAACCGTAAGACAGCAGTGTAGGCCAGAGGTTAACATTGGGGTGTCTTCTTTAGTTGTTTTCCACCTTATTTTCTGAGACAAGAAGTCCAACTGAACCTGGACCCCACTGGTTTGGCTAGACTGGCTGTTGGCCAGCAAGCTCAAGGGATACCCTCATGCTGTGCCCTGGGGTAACAGGTATGTGTCAACAAGTCCAGCTTGTGGTGCTCAAGCCTGCTTTGACAACAAACACTATCAACTGAGCCATCTCTCCATCCCCTCAGAATACCTCAATACCTCTCTCCTTCATATCCCTAGTCACCTTAGTTATGTCTCCATCATAACCTACTGATACTTTTTGCAGGTAGAATGATCATAGGATTGTAGCGTGGATCATGACCCTAATGCAAGCCTTTGCTTTTCCATGAGACAGGAAAAGTCCAAAGCCCTTAGTTTGACAGCTAAAATCTGGCCTCAGTATCTTGGTGCTCTATTCTCTCACCACTTCTCCAGCACACAGTTGCTAGATACTACTTACACCCTGCACTACAGCACAGACTGCCATCTGCCTACAACAGTGATCTATGCTTTCATCTCCTGAGACTCTTCTTAGACATCAGTCCACGTTTAGAGCATCCATTCTCCGCCGCCACACAGGACCCCATGGAAAGTCCATTAAGGCAGTGACCTCTTTGGTGGTGTGGCCACCTTCACATGACTCTGGAGCAACTGCAGAACAGACTGTTGTTTCTAGTTTTGTTCTTCTCTATTTATATTCATAGCAGCTGGCAAGAGCCCGTCGTGGAATGGGTGCCACAAAATATTTAACCAAAACTGAATTAACTTTTCTCCTGATTTCTTTCTTTCTTTCTCAGTCCGAGTAGGTGGCTGACAGCAGGGTGGCTGGAGAGACCTTTCACAAATGTGAAAGCTCAATTACAGCCACATAAAACACATAAGAAACTTCTGTGGGGACTCACTGACACTTCCCGTATGTTGGCTGCAGAGTGCTCTTTGAAAGGGCAGATAACACTCAGCTCCTTCTCAACGCTTTAGCCAGCCAGTCCCTCACCTTTCAGTAAGAGATCATGTGTGCACACCCTGACCACTCTGGGAACCTTGGCTAGAAATGACTATCACCCTTTGGCTTCTGAAGAGGACTGTCAGTTCTCATTCCAATCTTAAAGTCTTTTTTCCTTCAAACGTGGAGATGTGCCATATATGGTGGCACACGTCTGTAATCCTGGTACTCTGGAGATTGGCAACATGACAGATTTAAGTTCCAGACCAGACTGCTCCACTCCAGAGTAAGACCTTACCTCAAAAAAAAACATTAAAAAAAAAATGGTCACTCAGACAGACTGCATTTCCCACCACATGCAGAGTCTAGACTTAATTGCATGCTCATATAACATCAAAGTAGAAAGGCTAGAGGAGGACAGAGGTAATGGGAAGGGTGTGACCAAAGTGCATGATACACAGATGAAAGCAGCATAACAAACTCTATCATTCATACAATGAAGGAGCACATGTTAAACAAAGATGTCTAGCCTACTTCCACTACAATATGCTTAGAACTAAACTTCAGACATTAGCATTTTGTTATTTATGGTGCTGGAGACTGAACCCAGGGCCTTGTGCATGCTAGACAAGCACTCTATCACTGAGCTAGATCCCTATGCAGACATTAGCTTTTTTTTTTTTTTTTTTTTTATTATTATTTGGTTTTTCAAGGCAGGGTTTCTCTGTGTAGCCCGGGCTGTCCTGGAATTCACTCTGTAGACCAGGCTGGTCTCGAACTCAGAAATCCGCCTGCCTCTGCCTCCCAAGTGCTGGGATTAAAGGCGTGCGCCACCACCGCCCGGCTGACATTAGCTATTTTAAAAAATATATTTCTTTTTACTTTTTTTTTATTCTGTCTGGAACTGTGCATACACATGTAGACCATAGCCTGGATGTGAAGTAACAACTTTTGGGAGCTGACTCTCTCTTTCCAACTATGTGGGTCCCAGAAATCATAGGTCATAGGTCTTGGTGACAAGTGTCTTTACCTGCTGAGCCATTTTGCCAGCCCTAGTTTTAACTTTGAATCAGGAAGCTAAGGCAAAACAGAACTCCTCACCCCCCCCCCAAATTAAAAAACAACATTCTCACTTCTATTCTAAAGCAATATGAAATCTACATCAAGAACTAGAAGGTCATTTAACCAATATTTGTGAATTGGGGGTGGGAGGGGTTGGCCAAAAACTATTGACAGTAACAACACTGCATTCACTCAGATCTGCCACCTATACCATTCTGCTTCACCTGGACACAGAATTTCTTTCTCATTTGTCTTTGCTTATTCTTTAGTCTGTATATTTAGAAGTCATTCTTTTCTTTTCCATAGAAAGTATGTGAGCCCCTACTTACTAGGCTTAAAGATTAGAACGAGTACACCCAAGATGCTGTGTTTGTATCGGGGAGCTAGACAGCAAGAGTTATGAACAGGGAATAAAGCCCACAGTTTGAGTCAAGTATGTATCAAAATACAAAACTAGTAAACTTGCAAGGAAGAAAAGACTCTGTTAAGGGGGGTCTGAGGAGAACGTGACGAGGGCAGGCAGACAGACAGGTATTTGGTTCCAACAATCATCAACATGGCCTTGCCTAGTCTCAGCTGTGGTAGACTCAGCTTATGGAATCTTTTTAATACTAATACTTTGAAAACTCCTTAATTTGTCTCATCAAACTGTTATTTCTTGATTAAAAGATATAAAAAACGGCCGGGTGGTGGTGGCGCACGCCTTTAATCCCAGCACTTGGGAGGCAGAGGCAGGCGGATTTCTGAGTTCGAGGCCAGCCTGGTCTACAGAGTGAGTTCCAGGACAGCCAGGGCTATACAGAGAAACCCTGTCTCGAAAAACCAAAAAAAAAAAGATATAAAAAACGATGAAGTTAACTGTAATTTCTGTAAAATTTTGGTCTTTGCTGTTTTTCATGCTTCCTAGTCATGTCAGACCCAAGATTCGGGAGCTACCTCGGCACGGAGCCATTTCACATGCTCAGCTGGACCAAGTGAACTTGCTTCAGATGCTTTGTTTCGTCTGTATGTAAGCTTATTTGAGTAAAATGAGAGATGAACGAAATGGCTTGACATTCAGAAGTCAACAATGAGAAACATGGCAACTATGAAATGACATGTACTACCACGGAGTTCCTTGTATGAACTTTTTAATGAATTATGAGCCAATGAACATTACAGAATTAAGCCTTAATATTTCTTTCCTATGAAAACCTAGATAATGTAACCGCCTGTCTCAAGTAGGACAGAAGACCATAGTGAATAAGAGCAATAGTAAGTAATGAATGTTTGTTCCGCCGCTGCATGCTTCCTACAGCCACAACAAATTCAATTACACGTTTCCCTGATCACGGCTGCAGCTGAAATAGAACAGATGCGTGCACTGCTGCAGCATCACTCACCCACGACACCAACACTCCCAGGGTTCTCTCTTGCGCCCTCTGTATCCTTGTGAGGTAGTGAGGGGAGCAAGAATTTCCTACTTGGTAGATGAGAAATTCAAGACAACTGCTCTCAACCTTTGGTAGCATTCTGAAACCAGGGCATTTTTAAATCCTTATGGTCAGAGCATATCCCAGTTCCAACACCGGAATCAGGATAATGGGGATATGGACCCAAGGTTAGTATTTTGTAAGCCACTGTGAGAGCCAGCCATGCTTGAGCAGCACTGACTTAGACGGTGTATACTCAGCTCAGGTACAAGTGTTTCCTCCACGTGCTCTCTAAGGACCAATGAGAGCACGACCTCCTTCAACACTGGGCAGTCTGCCTTAATGATCTGGGTAGCCACTGCTGTCTCTAGTAACAAGACTTCTAGTAAGTAGATCAGGCTATAAACGCAGGTTCGTTGTTCTCTAGATGCCCATCCTACCTAGGAACATTCAATTCTTTGAGCTAAAATGGTTTGTTGTTCTGAGAATGGTAGCATACACCTCTAATCCCAGTTTTGGGGACGCTGACGCAGGGAGATTGCTGTGAGTTCAAGGATAGCTTGAGTTACATAGTGAGACCCAGTCTTAAACAATCAAAAACAAGACAAGACACAGAAAGAATAGCTTGGTGTTAAATTGTTAGACAATTATCCAACTCTAGGTTCAATGAAGAATGAAAAACCATGTGATTTTGTTTTCCAGTCAGCACCTTCAAAAACTTGTTGCAAATGAACATTTACCAACAACAAGACAAAAACAGAAGTTATGAGTCAAACTCATCGGAAGCTTGAGGAACTGTCCCACCCTGAAGATGCAGCAAGTGTGTAAGGACTGCAGCACCTTTTAACTCGTCAGTCTCCATCCTTAGCCAGGTCTTTAATCAATTTTTAAATGCCACCAAATTGAGTTGTTCTAGAGCAGAAAAACAAACAAAAAAACCCACAAAAAAACAAGAAAAACAAAACAATTCCTGGGCCAGCTATCTTCCCTAATACGTTTAACATATAATTCCACTTTGTACATGGTTTCTTCTTGATACAGATTATCAAAAAGAATCTTTAACAAATTTCTCTTTTTCAAGCAACATAGCAAATATACAATAAATACCTGTAATCCTTTCAGGAGGCAACTACAGACTGTTCTGTGGCCGAAGCCTCCTGCTTCATAGCAGGACTGACAAATTTAATTCTCAATGAACCCAAGAACCCCAGCAAGCTGCTCTCTGTCCCTAATTTTATTAGATTTAAAACAAAATATACATACAGCAGTCATGTAAAAAGTACAAAGATTTTACTTGCCTTCATCAATTCTTATGTATCTGAACCATATTAATTATACTTTTATACAGAAAGATGTTTCTGTTCTAACACAAGAAAAAAAATCAACAACCACCTCAGCTCATGTGTTGAATTATTAATTCCAGAGAATATTAGTGAGAAGGTTTATGGGTCCAAATAGGAAATAATGTCCACCTCTTTCCAATGAAGCTTTCATATTGTTGCCAACCTGAAGTTTTCAGCATTAAGTCCCATGGGGGCAACACCTAGGTGATTAAGAATATTCCTAACCTGGGTTCAGGCTGGCACTGTTTCAGATGGGCGAGTAAACATTTGATGACAGCCCCAATGGAGACTTTGAGGCTTCGATTGTTGTATAATGTAAACAATATGAAATTAAATTCTTCATAACATCTACAGCATTATAAAGTTAAGAAATAAAGAACCGCTGACCATGTGTTCTCCTAGGGCTTCTATCAACAGTGCTCATACTGAGTACTGTAAGAGCAGCTCCAACTGTTCTGTGTGGAGACCAGTTTTCTCAGAAGGCCAAAAACTAAAGCCAGATGCCAAGAGGCACATTCCTATCACTTCTGAATCAGCCCTGCTGGCATGTGCATAATTCTAAGTAGATCTGCTTCCCCAGTCTTTAACCACTTGAGGGACCTTTATCATAATTCTGTTATAGCCATGGACTATAAGCCCAAAACACTATCAAATGAGCCAGTACAACATGTCTCCTCTTCTTCTCTGTTACCCTACTGTCCCCAAATGTACTGTAAAAGAACTGTAATTTTGTACCATGTAGTGATTTTTAAGAAACTGAAGTAGAACAAAGCGATGCCTTTGTTCCTTATTTTTTTTACAGTTTTTACACACATTATATATACAACTTTTAAAATAGCTGCACAATTTTATTTCTCATTGCTAGAGAAGTGCAGTCCAGGCAGACCATGCTTCTCAATATATTAAAAATATTAAATAAAATCCAGCCAGTTTCATACTTTCTAAGTCAAGCTGGCTAGAAATAAAGGGACTGGAGACAGAACAGGCAGTTGTAAGATGGGACTGAGCCTTCTCCATGAACACTACATAAACTCTTGCGATTCCCTCCTATGGCATCTCTACACGCTCACCTTTAAGCTGGAAGTAACACACTGCTAACTTAGAGAAGACTCTGTGGCAACATGCATATGTCAACTGCCCACTCAACCAACTGCAACCCTGAGGATTTTCTGGCCCAGTAGAAAGAGGAAACGCTATGATCATCTCTGTGGTAGAGTTGCTTCTCCAGTTCTCAACTTCATGTGTCTTCAGGATGTTTCTTGGGCATGCACACATGATACGATCACTTCATGGTTCTACTTTCCACGAGTAGATCTCTTCTCCACTGTCCTTCTTTCCAGAAAGCCACTGTCATCCATCCAAAGGTTTTCCAAGATAAACCAAAGTCACTTCTGTGTTGCCATATACTGCAGAGACTGCTGGGTATAAGCAGGCTTTTGGAAGTCCTCGAAAGGCAACCCCCAGGAACTCATACCCACGCTCAAAGGCTAAAGTCTTATCCTCCATGTCCAGGATGACTCGGATTCTCTCTCCTATCTGTAAACAGACATTACAAGGTTAGCAGGCTATTCACCAAAAACATGGCTAGAAGAAAGAGGTTACAAATCAGAAGTGGAAACCATACAAAGAATCTGTATCTCTAAGTTATCTCTCTGTTAGTGAGAAGGGGAGTTTCTGGTTGGGGGTAAACAGCTTGAAGAAAGAACACCTTATTCTCTACACACATTTATTTTGACTTTGTCCCTTTTTTTTTTTTTTTTAATTTTTCAAGACTAGGTTTGTCTATATTACTTTGGCTGTCCTAAAACTCACTCTGTAGAGCAGGCTAGCCTTGAATTCAGAGATCTGCCTGACTCTGTGTCCTGTGTGCTGGGACCAAAGGTGTGTGTGCCTATGCTACTATGCTACTGTGAAGAGCAACACTGACTGTTTAAACTGCAAACTCAATACATCCAGCTTTACTCCCGTTTTTTTACAAACTGAAATAGCAAGACTGTGTCATCTTTCTATTTTGCATCCATAAAGAAAGGCTACACTGTATGCTGAAGACCAGAAGGTAGGACTGGCATAGCCTCCTGACAGGCTGCTTGCCTAGCAAGCATGAAACTCTGGGTTCAGTCCCAAGCACCACACAGACTGGGAATAGTGCATGCTTGTAATTCCAGCACCTGGGTGGGAGGTGGAAGTGGGAAGATGGAAGTTCAAAGCCGTCACTGACTACACTGTGAGACCAAGGCCAGCTAAGCTACATGACCTCCTGTCTCCTGTCAAAGGGAGGGGAAAAGTCCTAAGATTTATAATTGAGATTTAACGCTTCCTGATTATGGTAACTCCTGCTGTTGTAACTTTCCTGTCACAAATGACCACCAACATCTGCTTTTATCCACTCTTTGTCCAAATGAACCACTATCATGTCTAATCTCTTTACAATGCCTACCAAACAAATACAAACAGAACAAGGCTCAGGCTCTGTCGGGCAACACTGCTTCTTATCCGAGAGTCTCAGAAATTAGCCCTGTTCTAAAGCAGACTAAGACGATACAACTAATCCTGCTGAAATTGACAAGTTTGTGTCACCTTGGAACCTACAGCATGTGTGTTCACAGTAAAGGAATTGGAAAGTACAAGTCTCCATAGTGTTGGTGTCAGAGGGTAAAATGCACTCTGGAGGCAGAGGCAGGCAGATCTCTGAGTTTGAGGCTAGCTTTGTCTACACAGTGAGATCTCTTTCTTTCTTTCCTTCCTTCCTTCCTTCCTTCCTTCCTTCCTTCCTTCCTTCCTTCTTCCTTTCTTCTAGATTTATTCATTTTATTTATATGAGCACAGTGTTGCTGTCTTGAGACATACCAGAAGAGGGCATCAGATCCCATTACAGATGGTTGTGAGGTACCATGTGGTTGCTGGGAATTGAACTCAGGACCTCTGGAAAAGCAGTCAGTGCTCTTAACCACTGAGCCATCTCTCCAGCCCCAGAGTGAGTTCTAAGACAGCCAGGGTTACATAGGGCTACTCTGTCTCGAAAATTACAAAAAAAAAAAAAAAAAGTGGATGGCCTGACAAGTAGACACCGTGGAAGGGAGCAAAAGAAGAGAAGCGGACGAGGATCCAAACCTGAACACAAACTCCACCCAAGCCATGTGCGACCACAGAGATGACACACATGAAAAGCTCCCAGGGAAGTGGACTGAGAGAGCAGAGAGGCCTAGAAGATCAGAGGTAAAAGCTGCTGCTGCATACCACAGGGCAAGAAGCTTACAACCTTGAGTCCCAACAAGTTAACTGTCTTCCTTTACTGGAAAATCTGAATGTACCAAAGAATAAAGCAGTTTCTAGAAAAGGGAGATATTCCAGAGTTGTTAATACATCTTACCCACACATCCAATTTTCATTTCAAAAAGAAAAATCACTAGGCTAAAATAAGAAAAGTATGATTCTTGAAGTGATGGGAAATCCAAAGAAACTGACTACCTGGACCTAGGCTTTCAAATTTGACAAAGAATTCAAAGTATTTATAGTGTGTGTGTGCTGTGTGTATAACTGTGAAATGCAGTTAAGACATTCTAAGTATGTCCAAAGAATTAAATAAACACAAAATTACAATAGAGACATGGAGACAGAAAAAGAAAGCAAATGGAATCTAGATCCAAAGCATACAGTATCCAGAACTCATCAGCCTGGTTCAACAGCAAACTCAGAAGGTAGAATAAAATTAGCAGTGGACGTGAAGCTAGAGCAATAGAAACTATGCAATCAAAGAAGACAAAGTGCCAAACACAGTGGTGTATATCTTTAATTCCAGCACTTGGGAAGCAGAGGCTGGTGGATATCTGTGCATTCCAGGCCAGCTAGGAATACATAGTGAGACCTGTCTCAAAAACAAACAAACAAACAACAACAAAAAGAGAAACAAGGCTTGCAGATGAGGAATACAAAAATCATAAATTACGGGACACAAAGATACTATTAAGTTGTCTAACAATTATAATATGTGCAAATGGACTAAACTCTCAAATAAGAGACTGTGAAATATTGTTAAATGAAAAAGACTAAACCACCTCCTATTGAGGGTCCCATTTTAATAACAAGATAGATCAAAGCAAAGGCCTGACAAAGGTCATTTATAAAGGAAAACAATTAGAACCCTTGATTCTATGAAGCACAAACTGATAGACCAAAAAGAAAAATAAACAAGCTAGAGAGCATAGTTGGAGACTTCAGTACTCTTCAGTAAAAGAACAAGTCACAATCACTAACAATATAGGCAACTTAAATCCTGCACATCGGGCCTATGATTTACAGACTCTTCCATCTAAGAACAGAATATAAGTTGTTTTTAAGCATATATAGAACACTCATCAAAAGAGACATGTAGAGAATCCAACTAGTATGTATTTTGAGACAGGATTTCTTTGGTTAGCCCTGGTTGTCCCAGAACCTGCTCTGTAGACCAGGCTGGCCTTGAACTCAGAGATCCAACTGCCTGTACCCCCTGGCCAAACGAGTCCTGCAGCGTAAATGAGGTCTGTTCAAGCACAGCATGCTTCTTTATTCACAGTATCTGTGCTGATGTGATGTTACACCAACACAGCTGACAGTGTTTCTGAGACATATCAACAGCAAAGCTCAAACTATTTACTCTTTGGCCCATACAGAAAAAGCTTGGCAACCTCTGATCCAGAGCTCAGAAGGATTGCTCAAATATGTATTAAGAAATACTAACATGTAACAGTCTACCATTTATTTTAAAAATTGCCAAAATAAAGACAAAAACCTCTAGTGCCAACATTAAAACATGCCACACTAAGGTGTGATTTGAAATGGCCCACACTGAGAAAATACCCTCTCACCTGATATTTTGGTGCATTGTTGCACTGTGGAAAGCTGCCATTGACTTCCCCATTATGTAGTAGATTATTGTCCACCAGATTCCAGCCCCAGCTCTGGTCATCACTTCCCAGCAATGCCACATAACCTTGGCACTGCATGGGAGCCCGTTTCGTAGCAATCCCGATCACTGCCACAGTGCCCAAAGGGCCCTCCCACCACACTTCCCAGGCATGGCGGCCCTCACTGAAACCAATCTTGGTCCTTGCACCATCGGTGCTCTGAGCGATGGGGTTCCGATGTAAGGTAAAGCCATTCTTCTTGATATAGACATTCCTGGAGCAGTCATTCGTGCTGAAGGCATGTTGGAAAGCACGCACCTAACAACACAAGAAACAAAACACAAGAAGAATAAACTTGATTTTTTTCTTAAATATTCAAATGCAGCAAGTTTAATGTGCTGGCTTACACTTGTGAACTCAGATCTCAGAGCCCTCTGAGATGCTCAAACAGGATTGAAAATTCAACACCAGCCTGGGCTACTTGACAACTAAACCCCATCTCCCCTGCTCCAAATCAAAACACCAAAAACCTTGAGGCTTTGTGTTTACAAATAATAAGATTATAAGCTTTTAAATAACACTATTTCTAAATAATGACCAAATTTTCTGGATGTGAAACTATCATTAAATATTATAACCTGTTAAAAATAACTCCCAGCTAGAGCTAGGCATGGTAACACATGCCTGCAGGCCTAACTACTCTGGATCACTTGAGCAAGGTTACAATGAACAAGGGAAACAGAAAGATCCTGTTCAAAGAAAGAGGGGAGCAATTCAACTGTCTTACTGACCAAATTCCAAACTAGTACAATTTCTACAAGCAAGCTTAAAATATCAAAACATATACACACAACTATCCTTGTACTTTACAGAGATATTACTAAAATGTCTATGCATAAAATAACTATAAATGGTAATTGCTTTCAAACAGCTAGAGGCAGAGTGGAGTAAACATGAAACCAGATTTGTCCTGAGTCCATGGCGAAGCTTGTGTGGATGGCACATGAACATTCAGCACACTACTTTCTTCCCTTGACTTACACTTAAGTGATGCGGTTTCCACATCATCAATGCTGTGATAAAAAGAGAGTTATAGCCTACTGTGGCACATGCTGTAATCACTGCTGGAGAAAAGGAGGCAGGAGGAGCTCAAGTTTAAGGTTATCCAAAGCTACATATCAAGTGAAGCCAGCCTGGACGATGTGAGGTAGTACCCTGGCCCAGCATAGGCAAGAGGAAAATATATGTGTGTGCTTTACACAAAGTAGTACATAACGATCTTAGTCACAACAGTTCTAGAGTGAAGAGAAGACCTTACTGACCACAAGCTCCCTTAGGCCCTCCGTTTACTCGCTAGACATGACTCACACACTGACATACATCACCACTCTCTGTTCTAAGCCACACCCCTAGACAGCACACACTCGACCAGAAGAAGCCAGGCACTGGTGGTGCAGACCTTTAATCCCTGGAGGGAGGCAAAGTTAGGCAAATCTCTGAGTTCAAGGCCAGCCTGGTCCACAGAGTGAGTTCTAGGACAGCCAAGGCTACACAGAGAAACCCTGTCTCAAAAAGCAAAACAAAACAAAAAATAAAATAAAAAAACTCAACCAGAGGACTTAAAAAGAGTGGTGACCGGGCTGGAGCGATGGCTCAGCGGTTAAGAGCACTGGTTGCTCTTCCAGAGGTCCTGAGTTCAATTCCAAGCAACCACATGGTGGCTCACAACCATCTGTAATGAGATTTGATGCCCTCTTCTGGTGTGTCTGAAGACAGCTACAGCGTACTCATATACATAAAGTAAATAAATAAATCTTTAGAAAAAAAAGAGTGGTGACCAAGGGATAGATGATTTGGCCTTTCGTAAAGTTTTCTTTAAGCTCCTAACATGAAAACATTTTTAAAATAGCTCCTTTGTACAAATAATGACAAATTCTCATCTTTTAAAAATATAAAACTGCCAGGCGGTGGTGGCGCACGCCTTTAATCCCAGCACTTGGGAGGCAGAGGCAGGTGGATTTCAGAGTTCGAGGCCAGCCTGGTCTACAGAGTGAGTTCCAGGACAGCCCGGGCTACACAGAGAAACCCTGTCTCGAAAAACCAAAAAAAATAAAATAAAAAAATTTCATATATGCATATATATATACACACACACACATAAAACTTAGAGCTAGGCATGGTGGCATATGCCTTTAATCCCAGCACTTGGGAGACAGGCTGGTAGATCTGTTTGAGGCCAGGCTGGTATACACAGTTCCAGGACAGCCAGGGCTACACAGAAGGGGTAAAATACAGATATATGTATTTATATGTGTATGTATTTATGTATGTGGCTGAACATATGGCTCAGCAGTTAAAAGCACTTGTTGCTCTTGCAGAGGACCTAGGAACAATTCCCAACACACTGCAGCTCTAGTTCCAGAGGACCTAACACCCTCTTCTGGTCTCTGTGGGCACTGAATGAATGTGGTGCAGAACACCCACACATAAAATAAATAAATAAATGTGAAGGGGAAAAAAAGGGGTGGGGAAAGCAAGACCTAAAGAGCAACAGCATGCAGGAGAGAGCCCTAAGAGAGGCAGGGACCCAGCTCCCAGGTTGAGTTCACTGTCCAATAGCCAGCACTTCCCTGTCTCACCGTTGCTGTGCTATAGAGTAAGTCCTTGTTTCAGATATTCTGTTTCCATAAGGAAAATGGACAAAGGAAGCATTCTTGAATTTTTTTTCTCCTATCTATTTTCAGTTTATATATATTTAAGTTATATGTTGGTGTGGTATGGGCACTCACAAAAGTAAACAAGGGAGAAAAATATTCACAAACAAGTATTTTCTAAATCAAAAGAATGACATGAAGAGAATGAAGTCCTCATGATAATGTTAAATTGCTATTTCCTTATCACCTATCTCTAGTCTTACAAATTCCAGGTGTTTTTCTCCAATTTTCCCTTTGCCCCAGTGATACTAACAACCTCTTCCTCAACCTCCTACTCCAGCTTCCTATTTTGCTGAACCAATTCTACCACATTCATTTACAGTGACTCCCTCCTCTGCCCCCTAGAAGTCTATAAACTCTGTCCTTAACCTTAAACTCTCTCCAGAGCTTTCTTTTTTTTTTTTTTTTTTCCTTTTTTGTTGTTTTGTTTTTTTTGGAGACAGGGTTTCTCTGTGTAGCCCTGGCTGTCCTGGAACTCACTCTGTAGTTCGAGGCTGGCCTCGAACTCAGAAATCTGCCTGCCTCTGCCTCCCAAGTGCTGGGACTAAAGGCGTGCGCCACCACTGCCCGGCTTTCCAGAGCTTTCTAAAACAGTATTTCCATTGAATCTCATGCCAACTAATAACTTCTGATAGCTCCACACATAGCAGCACACCAACTGTTAGCTCTGCTTGGCTTCAAGGCCTTCAGAGCAGGCTGCCGCACTTGGTTCCCACCTGCCTGCCCAGCTCCTGGTACCCTAGCTGTGTCCTCTTCTTTTGTTCTCTACCACCACCTCCATGAAGGTATTCCTTGCCAGGACCACCCAATCCCCATCATTCCTCTCTCCTGAATTCTCATTCACTATCATCACACTTAAGTATAAGGATCTTGTTTTTTACCACACTTTTAAGCACATGATTTTAGTAAAAAGTATTTTGTAAAAAACCACCAACTAACCAACCAAACAAACAAACAAAAAATCTACTGTAATCTAAAGTGGTTAATGCTTTCCACTGTAGAGTCTACAGGAAATGGGAAGGAGAGAAGAGCACACTGGGTAACACATTAAGGAACGTAGATGATAACAAATAAGCTGCAGGGGCAGGAGGTGGAGGATGGAATCAATCAGTATACTAAGGTATCCTGACAAGACCTAGCGACTCCTTGTCAAAGGAACATAGACAGATACTGATTAAATAAACTATAAATTAAATTATAATATTTCACATTTACAAGACAACACTGCAATTATTCTTTCTGTAATAAGAAATTACTGTCAGTTTCATTTTAGAGATGACAGTAGTATCATGATTATATTATAGGTCGTTGTTTTTAGAACAAATACAGAAAATTCAAATGAAATGAAAAAAGACCCAATTAATACATTTTAAAGGCCAAGTGTACCTTTATCCCAGTACTCAGGAGGTAAAGAAAGGTGGGTCTTTTGAGTTCAAGGTTAGCCTGGTTTATTGAGCAAGTTCCAGGACAGCCAGGGCTACACAGAGAAACAAACCCTATTTTAAAAAACAAAACACAAAAATTAAAGTTGTAGTTTCTGTCTCTTTCTGAAGAACCTAGATTTTCTATTTCAACAGCATGAATACCTAGCCCAGGGCTTCTGAGTGCACACTTTTCCCTCAGCTCACTAGCCTACCCTCTTTCTCCAGAGTACCCACCCTTTCTCAACAAACTGTCTCTAATTCTGCTTCTAAAAACAAACTAAAAAAGGCCTAGCTCAGGATATAAGTCTGCAAGTTAGGGAATAATTAGATATAAAATTTGAAATAACTAAATACTACTTGGAAATAAGTAAAGTTGAGTTATAAAAAAAGAATATTTCTGGAATTGGGGGTGTAGCTCAATGGCAGAGTGAGTGCTAAGCATGGATCAGGCCCTGGTTTTGAGCCACAGCATGGAAGGAGATAAAAGGTAGGGATGGGAAGGAGGGAGAACAAAAAGAACCAACCAAACACTTCCAAAACACTTCTCCTCACCCTCAGCCTTCAGTTGCCCAGGCTCCTTGGGAGTTCTGCTGGATCCACCTTCTCTAATCCCACTCACTGTCAACTGTCACCTATGTGGAGTTGTTCTCTGTGACAGCTCCTTCAGTTGTGTCTTCCTCTCCTCTATGTGCCCTCTGTCTCTCAGGGCCTAGGCTCTTTAAAGCACAGCTTTACTTCATTGTTCTGTTCAAACCTGCATGGTTTTTCCAGTTGCAGAATAAAGCCCAAACAATCTATCAAAGACGTTCAAAAGGTCTTCTTCCATGACATAGTTAGTTCCTGGTCACCTTTACAATAGTATTTCTCTCCATTCAGTCCAACAAGAAACTCCTATCTTTAGCCTAGACTGCCTCTAATCCTCGGCTACCACGAGCTGCCTATCTGAAATCTGGTGAATATCTCAAAAGCACTATGAATTCTGCTCTTCCACAAGTGAACTTGCTGTCATTTTCCTCCAAACTGTCACTTAAGTGGCACTTAGATTATGTAAGCCAAATATCTAGGAGTCATCCTTAGCTCCTCCTTCCTTGTCTCTATTTCAAAACTACTCCCAAATTCTACAGATTCTTTTTTTTTTTTTTTAAAAGTGTTTGACCCTGGAAATTCCAGAGACTACATAGATAACCCAGTATCTTAATATTCTCTGAGTGAAAAAATCAATTTTAATTTATGATGTCCTAAAATCCTAGTGCCATATCTAAAGACAATAGGAGGAACAGTCATCAAATTCTATAGATTCTATTTCTTAAGTTTGTCTATTTTCTCCATCTTCTTCACTACCTATTTTCTTCAGCAAATCCTACCGGCGTGTACCACCACAACCGGCCACTACCTACTTTCTAATGGATCTACCACATTTCTAAAATCATATTCCAACCTGTTTTCCATAGTGGAGTCAAAACTAACACAAACTGACCACGCCACCACTTCCTGTGGCCATTGTTCTTGTTTCCAACTAGAAAGGCTTCACTGTGTGTCCCACTCCCTTCATCTTACTCAAACCAGCATCTCCTGCACTCTCATGGCAACCACTGACAGTCCTCAGGATTCTCCTACAAGCCGGGGCCCCTCCTCAGAGGCTCCTCTTGCTCCTCCTGACCTCTGTATCCTTATCTTTTAGGTGTCACTGAGCTTATGCATCGTGTCTTATAAGAACGCCTCTTCCTGACCTCCCTCTACTGACACTCAGAACAGCATGTGACTCTCATTCATAATACTTACCAGATAAAGTTTTGCAACTGCAGTGATCATATTAATATCTATTCCCCCAGGCTGCCGGTGTAGCTAGCATATATTCAATCCCCACTACTGAAAAAAAAAAGAAATACAGGCAAGCAGAAAGCCACACATGCACACACACTCCACTACACTGTAATCCCCATCAGGCAAAGTGTTAATAAGAGTTTGCATTTTTGCTTTCCTTGCTTTTCTGCAGAAACTTCACATCAACCTCATCTTAAAGTTCAGCTTTGTGTCATCTTAACCTCAAACTTCTTCTCCACTCAACTCCTAAGTTTTTCCTTTGGATGAACTTCTAGTATTCCTATACTATACTAAGTAGCAATGTGTGACATATGTTAGTTATTTCTGTTAGTTATTTCCTTAGTCTAAAGACTTCTAGATTCTCTGAGTCCTCCTAAATTAACCTTCCATTTTCAAAAACGTCACCTAAAAAGTACAAGCCCACCTTGTAGCTGCAGTACATATAGCAGAAAGTTAAATGAAGCATTAGAAACTTAAAACTAAAGTCTCTCTGGAAATATACAAAAGTAGTATCAATTTAGTCTGCAGTTAGGAGTGCTCCTTGATTTTCCAGAGTACCAGAATGCAATCTGTGTGTGTGTGTGTGTGTGTGTGTGTATGTATGTTTGTGTCAAATACAAAAATAAGTACAAAAATACAATGAGGGGGCAGGAGTGGTGGCACTTTTAGACTCAGAACTTGGAAGACAGAGGCAGGTGGATTTCTGTTAAGTTCCAAACCAGCCCAGGCTGGTCCCTCTCTCAGAAAAAAAAATAAAGATTATCTATCTGATAGCTGACATATTCAACAGCACTGTTCCTTCTCTTATCACACCAAAACTTGTCTTCATATACAAGAATATACCAATAGCTGTTGCCCATCCTCTAATCCTAGCACTCTCAAGGAACAGACAGAAAGATGGCAAGCTGGAGACCACCCTGAACTACATAGTGAGACCCTGTCTCCAAAAACAGACATAAAATAGGTGTATACACAAATTGATGATACACGTATATTAAAAGAAATAGTGCACCTCTTTCAAATTTAAAAATGATTTCGACATTCACCAACAATATAGCATTAAATAAAAAAAAAATGTTTACCACACTCCATAAATGCTCCGTGTTTTGTTCTGAGACAGTCTCTCATTACACACAGCCCTGGCTGTCCTGGAACTCACAGATACACACCGCCTCTGCCTCTGTAGTGTTGGGATTAAGAGTATGCACATCACACCCATATGCTTTTGATGACTGCTATCCTGAAGAGCTACTATCTATCTACATAAACCTTAATCCAAGGCCTTTTGCTTGTATGGCCTGGAGAATACTTGGTCCTGCCACGACCTGTTTGTTAGCATTTTAATTTTTTTTTTTTTTATGAAAGCACAAGAATCGAGAACAACAACAAAAACCTAGCAAAACAGGAATCAACATATTGGATAACAGAAGAGAGTAGAACTATGAAAAAGTTATCAATAACAGCAGGACAAGGTAGTTTGATGAGTTATATGGTGCCAATGAGAGGAAGTAACTAAACCCATTTTAAAGCGACCTCGATGAACTAATGTCGTAAGTCTACTTGGAGGCCAGGGAAAATATATGATTAAGAGTATCGGCTGGTCTTTAAGAACAAAAACTGTCGAAAGTAGAACGACTGATGAAAATGAATGATGGGAAACCATCTAGTATTTTAAAAAGTGAGGTGGATTACTACGAAGCAGAACTTCAATCCAAAGAAAAGATCGTTATGGAGAGGAGGGGTGAGAGTGGTCCTGACTAGCTGAAGCCGCGGAAAAGCAGGATGCTGAGGTGAAACATCTGACTCAAGCTTTAAAGGTAAACCCCGAGAACGCCGGGCAGGAGAGGAGCCGGGTTTCGACGTGGCCCGGGATTCCCTCACCTTGGCCTTGTAGCTGGGCAGGTTGCAGAGGATGTCCGTGCGCAGAGCCTCTTCTGCTAGGCTGCGAGCGCACAGGCTCCGCCACACCTCGCTGTTCTCGTCACCGTGGAGGCAGCGATACCAGTGCTTGCACACTAGGGCGCAGCTCCGCAGCTCGGACAGCTCCAGGTAGGAGAACACCAACTCCAACACCCGGCTGGGCAACCGGCCGCCGACCCCGGAGGACCCCGAGCTCGCGCTGGCGCCGGCGCCGCCGCCGCTAGCGCCGCCCGAGGCTGCCCCAGCCCCCGGGCCCGGCGCCGCCATCGCCTCACCAGCCGGCCCGAGGGCCGCCGCGGATGCCGCTGCGCCCCGTCTCGGCGCGGGAGGCCAAGCCTCGCCTAGAGACCGGAGCAGCTAGCTCACCGCCCCTTTCAGCGACAGCCGCTCGCGCCTCCACCGCTCCCGCCCCTGCCCGGGGGCGTCCGCTGCGCGCCCGCCTCACTGAGGGCAGATGGCGCGGGCCGCTCGGGTCCCCGCCCCTCGCAGCCGCTCAGCGCGGGCGCCGGAACCACCCGCCTCGCCCGGCCTGCTCGCGACGCGCCCCGGGACCCGCCATGCGAGTTGAGGGCAAGAAGCAAGGGCGCACGCCCAGCTCGCCCGCCGCGCCTCTCAGCCCGGAAGTGACTGTTCGGCGGAGGCGCCTCGCTCCCTAAGCTTGATGGATTGGATGCTGCGCGTGAGGTCATCACTAGGCGCCACCGGGAACGGAAGCCCAGGTATGAGGCTGTTGGCTACCGGGGTTCTGATCTGTTCTCAAGTGCATTTTTCTGGTTTTCCTCTAATGATTGGCCTTGAATCGGCTTTCCTTGGCCTCTCTTCCTACGGAGTTTCCCGTTTCATTTGCTTTCTGCTTACCCTCCAACTTTGTCACGACACTTCCCTTTTTTTGCTAACCAGTCCTTAGTTCCTTCACCTTCAGTTCGCTTGGATCAATTTCCTTTACCTCTGGGCAGTTGAGGACCTCTTGTCGTAGTCAGGTTAGATCCATTTTATTTATTTATTTTTTATCTTGAGAAATTGAGATCGTCTTTTCCTGGCTAGGACCGTAGAGGACTCGCCAGAACCCATTCTAAAAGTAAGGTGGCTAAATCTGAGCAACCCTCGTAAATACACAGGTTTTATTATATTTGAGATTAAATAAACATGTTTAGGTAATCTTAAAGTGTCATTTGAATACTAAGTGTCACAATCTTTTTGGACAAAATATAGTCCGTTCAGTTCCATCTCATAGTAAAAAGATTAAGAAAATGTGTGCGGGTCTTTTTTTTTTTTTTTTTTTTGGTAACTTATTAATCACTAGAATGAGAATAAAGTGGAAACATAAAGATAATTTCCTGGGAGGAAAAGGACCTAGCATTATTTAGTTATACTGTGTTTTCAAAATTCAAAGAGCATTTAGAAAAAGACATAAAGCAAAGTAAAAGAACTAAAGTGTGAGCCAGGCATTGATGAGATCTTTTAATTGACTTTTTTATAATTCTCAAGACAGCTCTATGAAGTGATTATTATAATAATAGGGCTCACAGACTCAGTCATCAAGTCCAATGTCAGACAATTTTTATGTAGTAAGAAACTTTGCCTGAGATCCACCTATGTGTAATCCACTTCCTGTTCTTTAATAAAAACAAAAGAACACCATCTGCTTCCCGACCCTGGTATAATTACAGCTTATGACTTGCTAATCCCTTTCTCAGGATGTCTTCCACCAAGTTTAGTAACCCAAATTTTTGTCTGTTGTGTCCATGCTAATGCCAAGGTCTTCTAGTTGTTTTGGTTGTTACTTAGTTTCTCCACATCAGGACTAACTTTAGTCCAAAGCTATGAAGAAGTGTTGACTCACAAATTATAGTAATGGCCTCTCTCTTCATGACTCCTGAATGTTGAACCAAATTGTGTCTGAATGACAGTTACATTTCCTTTAAATTTTGTGGATCTGAAAAGAAAGTAAAGAACTATATAGAATGGCTAGATTGAAAGGCATGGGCAAAGCACCATAGTACAAAGAGTCTATAGTCCAGCTACGTGGGAACCTCAGGTGAGAGGATCACATGAGCCATGAATTTGGGCCAGAGACAAATTCAGACAGTTTTCTGCTCACGTTTGCTCGCCTCCCCCATACTCTCTCAGGCTTGTACATATGGATAGCAGAAATTCATAAATAAAGGTATGACTGAAAAAAAAAAGTGATGGTAGAGATTGTCCATTTATCAAATACTTTATCTTGTCTCTCTTAAGACAAGCCTTTGAAGTATCTAATGATATCATTCTGCTGTCTCTTTTTGGTTTTGGGGTTTTGTGTGGAGGGGTGGGGTGTTTGTTTTTCAAGACTGGATTTTTCTGGGTAG
This sequence comes from Mastomys natalensis, assembly GCA_021653895.1. Classification (NCBI taxonomy): domain Eukaryota; kingdom Metazoa; phylum Chordata; class Mammalia; order Rodentia; family Muridae; genus Mastomys; species Mastomys natalensis. The sequence goes on from JAJTUV010001026.1 coordinate 783,690, forward strand.
CCCTAAATAATCTGGACCTTGATATGTAGACCAGGCTGACCTTGAACTCACAGATATCCACCTGCCTCTGTCTCGTGAGTGCTAGGATTAAAAGGCAAGCCCCACTGCCCAGCTTCATTCTGTTGTGTCTTTACCCCAGTTATTCACATGACTTTTAGTGGCATGTCATCACCCAACTCGAGTCAGGATAGTTTCAAAGTAGAAGAAGATCACCTTTATCACTCTCTTCTGGTTAGAATTACTTCACCTGCTTTTCATGAACCTCACCTTGCCCCCACCCCATGACATTATCCATTCAACCTGCTCAGAACTGTCACCTGTGGCATTCCACCCTTTTAAAAAATGCTCTTAACATACCCTCCTTTGCTCCTCAGCACTCCATGATCTCATTAGGAGTTGCAGGAACTGAATCTATTATCTAATTAAACTAATTCATAGTAGGATATGAGTAATTCTGTACTTGACCCTTTAGGCAACTACACAGGAAAAGACAAGCTTAGTGACCTGATAAATAAGGAAGATAATGTCGGCATTAACACATTTCTACTACGTTGTCTTGTCCTAGTGTAGAAAATCAAGACCAGCGACTTGCAAACAACTCTAAACTGTTTTGACTTAGCATATATTTAAGTACCTTTCCCCCATTCTGCTATAGCACTCTGTTTGACATCCCCACCCACCCCACCCCCGTTTTTTCCTGAGGGTCTCATATGTAGCCCAGAGTGGCCCAGAACTCGAAATCTTCCTGCCTCAACCTCCCAAGTGCTAGGATTACAGGTGTGCACATATTTCTTTATTTCTTTTGATAAAGGTCTTTGCATGTCTTTTGTAGACCAAGTAAACAAATAATTTTGAAGACTGTAGTTGGATCACTGACAAATATGCATGATAAATGTTGACTAGCTACAGAAAAAAGCATCACTGAATATTTATTTTATCTAATAGGATGTTTTAGATTTACTTAGTTGATGTATATGAGTAACTCTGGAGGGACTGTGATACTAGCCCCGCCCAGGTTCCCTGGGATCCAGGGATGAAACACACACACACACACACACACACACTCACACACATTAGTTTTTCTTTGATGTGCTTTAGCTCAATGGGTGAGCTCTTCTAAGCCTTCCTCAGCTATCACACCCTTCTTTTCACTCCCAGCTCAGCACCCTAAATCTGCCCTCAGTTCAGTTGGTCTCTAATCTGCCCCCTGCTACCCCAATCTGGGAAGCTGTTAATGGCCACTCTATCATATATCTCACATGGCTGATGGCTCTTTCTTCCTCCGAAGCACAGTGAATCTTTTTTCCTTTCTTGAGTCTACTAGCCTACCTTTGGGAAAACTGGAAGTCCTGCCTATTTTGCCCATTTCATTGGCCACTAGTATCTTTATTGATTGATCAAGAACCAATTGGGGAACAGGACCTTCAGGGTTCACACAGATTTTCGATCAGAGCATCAGAACCACTCCCTACAACAATGTGCATACCTGGTACCCTCAGAGGTCCAAAGAAAGCCCTTGATCTCCTGGGACTGAAGTTATTCATTGGTTGTTAGCTGCCATGTGGGTACTGGGAGCCAAAGCTGACCCTCTGAAATAGCAACTAGTTAAATTTCTTAAGCACTGAGCCACCTCTGTGGCCCCAAATGAGTATATACATTTTTTTTTTTTTTTTTGAGGCTTTCCAAACTCTTTTTTTTTTTTTTTTTTTTTTTTTTTTTGGTTTTTTCGAGACAGAGTTTCTCTGTGTAGCTCGGGCTGTCCTGGAACTCACTCTGTAGACCAGGCTGGCCTCGAACTCAGAAATCCGCCTGCCTCTGCCTCCCAAGTGCTGGGATTAAAGGCGTGCGCCACCACCGCCCGGCCCAAACTCTTTTTTAAAACAGACTCATTAAGAGTTCTTTCTTATTTTTCTGACTATGCAAGTGAACAATAAATATCCATGTGATTTATTTAGAATCTGGAAATGTAATTCATCCCCTCCCCTCTGATGTATAAACTGTACTGTTCTTGGATCTTATAAGATAAATGCAATAAGACTTACTACTAGAGCTGGAGAGATGGCTCAGTTGTTAAGAGCACTTACCGTTCTTCCAGAGGTCCTGAGTTCAATTCCCAACAACCACATGGTGGCTCACAACCATCTGTAATGGGATCCAGTGCCCTCTTCTGATGTGTCTGAAGATAGCTATTGTATTCACATACATAAAATCATTTTTAAAAAAAAGACTTACTACTAAACCCATTATGGAAAAATTATCAGAACTGTTTGGTGTCTGTGATAGTCCTTTTATTGTTTTTTTTTTTTTTTTTTTTTGGTTTTTCGAGACAGGGTTTCTCTGTGTAACTCGGGCTGTCCTGGAACTCACTCTGTAGACCAGGCTGGCCTCGAACTCAGAAATCCGCCTGCCTCTGCCTCCCAAGTGCTGGGATTAAAGGCATGCGCCACCATGCCCGGCGTGATAGTCCTTTTAACTATACAATCTATTCTTTACCTAACTTCTCATGCTTTATTTAGGGTAGAAGTTAGCCAAAAGTACCTTTAAAATTGAGTTAATCTCTTTAAAATAACAACAAACAAACCAAAAACAAGGATAAGATTAGGAAGAAAACCTGATAAAGTCTTGCCTGCTAATCAGCATGTATTTGGTTTTCCTGTGGATGTGCACTAGAAAAGCAGTCTTATATTTATCTAGAGTTTTGTAGTTTTAGTCTTTAAATGTCTTTTGAGAGAGAGGGTAGGGGGTTGTTGAATTTTTAAGCAATCTTTAAAAACTATTGAAATGTTGGTAATTATATTTTCTCTAGTATTCAAGTTTGCTTACAAAATCTGATACAGGCTTTCTCTCTCTTCACAAATTTCGCAGCCATCATGGCAGTCAAGTGGACTGGTGGGCATTCTTCTTCAATCCTTGCCTGAATGCAAGTAAAGACGGGCTGGTGGCTTCAGGAGGATGGGTGGAGACCTGTGGCTTGGGTGAAATGCGGACGCCGTTAGGGCACATGCAGTTGGAAGGGGCTGACGATGTTACCAGCGTCTTGTTTCTGACTCCTGCCCCACCAAGCTCTATGCCCTCATGGAGAAAGATCAGTCTCCTAGATGTCAGGTCTCTCAAGGAGCCCTGGACCACTTTCATTGAATGAGAAAAATCAATTGTCTTTCATTAAATGAAACGAAAGTCTGCTGCTTCTGCTGATGACTCTAGGGCAATCGAAAATTCATGGATGGAAAAGAAGAAGTTACCAGATCCCTGAAGAGACATTCCAACATTTTGATCTGCTTCTGTGGCTTTTCCGAACCTCAAGAGCCTCAGAGCCTGGTGTCTATTGTGGCCTGTGATATGCCAGGTGATGTTTTTGCAAAGAGCATTTTGGGTAATATTCTGAGCAGAATTTGCTAAGAAATCAAGTTATTCTTGGTTTGGTTTCCTTGGCAGTTATGGGAATGTAAGCTTCACCTATACATGGTACTAAACAATGTACTCTACACATAACTGTATCCCCACTCCTGGAATCAAATTATTGATCAGGTGTTTCTATCTCTACTAACATTTCTTACTCAGCTTGTGAATCTAGCCTTACTTCTCCCAAAGTCTAGACCTTGACACTAAATTTATTCATTAGCCTTTGTACTTCCTTTGTCCATCCTTAAAAACATTCTAAAGACCTTAGGATCAAATACCGATTAAAAATGCTTTAAACAAAGAAGAGGTACTACAGGGACTTATAAATAAATTTTAAAAAATGTGAAAAGACAAACAAAAACAAGAGGTAGTTTTAGGTCAACTTAACAAAAAAGGGGTAAAGGTTAGATGCTGAAAGTAGAGTTGATTCACACATTCTCTAGAAACTCCTTAAATGGTTTAAAGGGGATGAGGGGATGTTGGAAGGTCTCATTTTACTTTAAAATTTGAGCTACTTGAAATGTGTGTAAGTGATCAGAAGCAAAACACTATATGCAGTGCTGGACTTTGGAAGTGACATCCCAAATTAGCCTGACTTCAGAGGAAAGACATGGGGGTATAAAGCACACTGTATAGGGAAAGCTGTGGATTTAATTGTTTTGTTTTCACAGGAGCAGATCTTGAAGTAATATGAGAGTTTTTAGGTAGCTTAAAACTTTGCTGTGGTGAGCTGGCCTTCCTCCTACAAGAGAAAAATCCCATTACTGGAGTCGAGTGCTTAGGACTTTGGGTGCTTTGCACATACTAGTCTTCATTCCATCCGTGCCCTCCTAACTACTGTTCCCTTTAAAAATAATTTCATTTTATGTGTATGGGTGTTTTGCCTGCATATTTTTGTGCCCAGTACCTGTGGAGGCCAGAACTAGACATTAGATACCCTAGAGTTAGAGTTACAGACAGTTGCAAGCTACCATGTGAATGCTAAGATTTGAACCAGGGTTCTCTGAAAGAGCAAACTGTGTTTGACTGCTAAGTCATCTCTCTAGACCCCTGTTTTTTCCTTTTCAAAAATTATCATTATAAATGAACCACCTGGCTATAATCAGACTTCAGTCTCTGCCTCCAAAGCCCATGCTTTTTCATTGTTATTTGAGGTAGTCAAAGTATTATCTCTACTTGAAGTGATGCTGGACTTCTTTAATCCCAGCTCCTGGGAGGGAGAAGCAAGCAGCTCTCTGTGAGTTCAAGGTCAGCATGAGCTACATAGCAAGTTATAGGATGACAGCCAGAGCTATGTAATAGATCCTATGTTAAAAAAAAAAAAAAAAAAACAAACAACTACATACTACTATAACAAATCAGTATCATCCATAAGGTTGAAGGATATGGCAGAGGAACCAATAATGGCCTATGTGCTGGGACACTCCCCAAATAATAAAGAACTCCCCTTAAAAAACATTTGTAGTGCTTCTATAGAAATTCTATATACAGAATCACTCGATACAGAAGTATTCTGAGTGTGTTTGTTTTTGAAGAGTGTGTTCCTCTGTGTTGCCCTGGCTATCCTGGAACCAACTTTGTAAACCAAACTTGTCCTTGAACTCAGAGATCTACTTGTCTCTGCCCAGTACCTTTAGTACTGGGACTAAAGGTGTACAGGACACCAGACTTCTTCTGTATTTATAGGACAGAGTTTCCCTGCAGCCTACAACTAGGTCTTAGCCAAAGCCTTCCTAAATCTGTATTGTTCACCAGCAGGTTGGATCTTCCTTTGTTTTTTAGGAAGTACCAATGCATCCAGGAGGCTGCTAGTTATGAATAGGCAGAGGTAGTGTGTTTGACTAGTCACTCTCTCATCCTTCAGCTAGACCACTTCTTACCACTAGCTTACTAACTCCTAGATGTGACAGATATGCAAATGTGACCTGTGCTCTTTAAACCTAAAGATTGGGAATGGACAGAAGCTAAAGAGAGGCCCAGTAGTGAGAGTTGCAGACGACCTGAATTGGGTTCCCAGCACCCATGTCAGGTGGCTCACAACTGCCTAACTCTAGCTACAGAGATCTAATGCCCTCTTCTCTTTTGTACTTCCTAGGCACTGGTATACACACACACACACACACAAATAAATACCAGTTAAATGAAGCTTTATGAGCTGAGCATGGTTGTACATGCCATCTCAGCATTTGGAGGCAGAGGCAGGCAGATCTCTATGAATTCAAAACCAGCCTGGTCTATATAGTGAGACCTTGTCTCAAAAAATAATCTCTTTTAAAAAATAGACATCCAGAATTTGGCATTTTGCTTCCAATTCTGTGTGAAACATTTTAAGAGCATGTAGCTGCTAGAGCACATTTTCAAACATTCTGTGGGAAGGCAAGGTATTTTGATTTGCCTGGTAAAGTTTCACTGCATAGCAGAGAATAAGCTTGAATTCCTGCCTCTGCCTCACAGATTCTGGGTTGACTGGGTCGTACAACAATACATATACACCCCCAAAAAGATTCCACTACATTAAAACAGAGTCTGGGGCTGGAGAGATAGCCCAGCAGTTAAAAAGCACTGACTGCTCTTCCAGAGGTCCTGAGTTCAATTCCCAGTAACCACATGGTGACTCACAACCATCTGTAATGGAATCTGTTGCCCTCTTCTGGTGTGTCTGAAGACAGCTACAATGTACTCATTAAATAAAGATAAATAGCCGCCGGGCGGTGGTGGCGCACGCCTTTAATCCCAGCACTTGGGAGGCAGAGGCAGGCGGATTTCTGAGTTCGAGGCCAGCCTGGTCTACAGAGTGAGTTCCAGGACAGCCCTAGCTACACAGAGAAACCCTGTCTCGAAAAACCAAAAAAAAAAAAAAAAAAAGATAAATAAATCTTAAAGAAAGAAAAATCCCCCTTCCACTGGTATTCCCTGGCCCCAGATAAAGAAAAATAGAGTCTGATCTAGGCATGGTGATACATGCTTCTGATCCTAGCACTGGACAAACAGGCAGAAGGGTCACCATAAGTTCAAAGCTAGCTTGCCCTACATGGTAAGACCTGGTTTGAAACAAACCAAGAATTTCTTTGGCAAGTCAAATATGAAATATTTTTTAAAAAGTTTTGTCATTTTGTTTGTTTGTTGAGACAAGGGCTCACTGTGTAGCATTGGATGGTCTGGACCTGGCTATGTAGACCAAGCTGACCTTGAATGCATAGATATCTGCCTTCCATGCCTGGTGGTGGTGGTGGTGGTGGTGGTGGTGGTGGTGGTGGTGGTGCATGCCTTTAATCCCAGCACTCAGGAGACAAAGGCAGGTGGATTTCTGTGAGTTTGAGGCCAGCTTGATCTACAAAGAAGTTCCAGGACAGCCAGGGCTACACAGAGAAAACTCTGTCTGGAAAAACCATGCTTTCCTGTCTCCTGAGTGCTGAGGTTAAAGGCATATGCTGTTGTGCTGGCTAGCTAGCCTCTCTCTCTCTCTCTCTCTCTCTCTCTCTCTCTCTCTCTCTCTCTCTCTCTCTCTCTCTCTCTCGGGAGTGATGTTGAGGGTTGCACCCATGGTTTTTACAGGTGACAAATAAGTGCTTATGCCGCTAAGCTATATCCTCAGCCCAATCATTGGATGGAGTTTGTCAATTTTACTTCTGCGTCTGCATTCTAGTAGTAGTCTAGTGTCAGTAACGTTACCCTGGCAGGTTGTAGCTGCTTCTGACCATGAGGTGTTACAGGAACTGTCATATTTTATTAGAAGCTCAGTAAACACTGTAGTTGAGCAATGTGTCTAGAACACTGTGTGACTGTAATTTCACCTTGTTTAAAGGTAATTCTGTGGAGTCTTCAAAAAGCCCGTCCTGTCTGGATTACAAATTTACAGGAAGATGAAACAGAGGAAACAGAAGGGCCCCAGACCCCCGGTCGGCTCCTAAACCCCGCACTAGCGCACTCTGTCGCTGTGGCATCGTGCGGCAATCTTTTTAGCTGTGGTGCAGAGGATGGTAAGGTGCGCATCTTCAGGGTGATGGGAGTCAAATGTGAGCGAGAACTGGGATTTAAGGGTCACACTTTGGGGGTGTCCCAGGTCTGCTTTCTGCCCGAGTCCCATCTGCTGCTTACTGGGGGGAATGATGGGAAGATAAGGTTGTGGGATGTGAGCAGTAAGACGGAAAAGCCGCAGAAGAGTCCTGTGAAGCACACCTACAGGAAGAAAGCAAAGAGGGCGGCGTGCCCCACTCGGGGTGGGAACTCTGGAGCCCTGGGAGCAGAGAATGAGGGGCATGCAAAGATTCTGCCAAAGCTCGATATTGAACATGGAGAAAAAGTGAACTGGCTCTTGAATACAAAACTAAAAGGGAACAGAAGCATATTAGTGGCTGATCAGACGAGTTGTGTGTCTGTGTATCCCCTAAATGAATTTTAGGTCCAATTAAATGCATTGCACAAACCAACAGTCTTTTGGTTTTTTGTTTGTTTCCTTGCTTCCTTATTAAGACACTTGTAGCCCGGTCTAGTCTAGAATTCACTCGCTATATAGCACAGGCTGGCCTCAAACTTGTGACAATCCTCCTGTCTCAGCTCCAAATTCTGAGATTACAAGTAGGAGCCCTCCATGCTCTGCTGACAAAACCTAATTTTATTTTTTTAGTCTAAGAAAAATTCTTGCTTTAAGCTATTTGTCATGTGCAGAATCAAGATAAATCATTGGATAATACTTCATAGCGTAAGTGACATTAGGGTTTGGGTAAAGAGATGTTAATTGTGCCAGCTGATAAGTTATTTCTCCACCAGTAAAATGAGTAATTCAAACCAAATTAAGGTAGGGTAGATAGATAGATAGATAGATAGATAGATAGATAGATAGATAGGAAGGCAGATTTATTGGGGAGCTGCTCTCTGGCTGCTCTCCGGTGGACAAGCTCACTGGCCCCAAGGATGGAGGCCAGGGAAGTTGCCATGGGAAGGGAGACAGAGGAGAAGGGGGAAGCAAAAGAGAGAAGGAGAAGAGGGGAAGAAGAGAGAATCCAAAATGTTGAGATTATATAGCTAAAAACCTGGGAGAAAGGCAACACAGTCCCTGGGCTACTAAATTCAGGGTCGAGGACAGGGTTCCTGGGAGGACTGGAGGCCAGGTCTGCTTTGGTAAGTAAGATATGCACCTCAGCCCTTGTCCCTGGGCCAAAACCAAACACCAGGTATGTTATACAATATTTTATTTCTCCCCATACAAAATTTGGGGCCTTTACTGTGTTCTTGTCATATTTTGATTTTCTATAATTTTTCATTGAAAATAAGAATTTTAAAGGTTTTACAACTAAATACTTTTTCCATATTTTTTCTCATTTAAGATTATGATCTTAGAAAGGATAATACATCCAGTGGATAGTGCATGCTTGTATTCCCAGCAGTGAGGAACTTGGGCCAATTACTGCTTTTGAGCTCTTAGTAAGATTCTGTCCCAGAAAAAGAAAGAAGGAATAGGACTGGAGAAAGAAAGGGAGGGACAGGAAGGACAGGAAGGATTTTTGGTTTGGTCTGTTTTTTTTGAGACAGGTCTCTCTGTGTAATCCTGGATGTACTGTTACTTGCTGTATACACCAGGCTGGCCTTGAGCTCACAGAGATCCTCCTGCCTCTGCCCCCTCCACTCCCAGTGTTGAGATTAAAATGCCCTCTACCAAACCAGATATGTTTTCTCTCTCTTTTTAAGATTTATTTGTGTTATGAGCACTCTATTTACATGTATGCCTGCATAACAAGAAAATACCAGAAAGAGAGAGTATCAGAGCCAATTACAGATGGTTGTGAGCCACCATGTGGTTGCTGGGAATTGAACTCAGGACCTCTGGATGAGCAGTCAGTGCTCTTAAGCCACTGAGCCATTTCTCTATTATGATTGTGCCATTTCACTGTGATAGTATCTTGTCCAATGCAAAAGAACCTGCTGGAAAGTAGCCAACTCCAGTCCCATGCATTATTCTGCAGGTGATTTGGGTTTAGTGAAACAGCCTCAAGTGTCATGTCATAGTAAATTAATGCTGCCATTTAAGTAGCTAGAATTTAATATTTATATAATCTATTATTGTGGATTTATTAAATCAATTGATTAACTTAAGGTTAATTTAAATAGCTTGCATTTAATATTTAGATTTGACTCATAGTTGCTAAAGAACTATATGCATAAGACACTTACACCTAATGTTGGGTTTGGACATATTTAAGCAACTTTATGTACAATTTTAGCATAGAAATTAGTGATAAACCCTGAACATCTAATAATTTTTTCTTTGAAAAGAATGCAGTCTTTGGGTGAGTATGTGATGATACATGAGACAGGTGGCTTTCTGTGAGGTCTAGGATATCCTGGTCTACATAGTGAGTTCCAGGCCAGCCAGGGGCTACATGGTGAGACCCTGACTCAAAGAAAAAAAAACTGCAGTCCTCAGGTCTTCAAGTTAGCTCAGGTTAAGTGCTTTCTCTGCAGGCCTGACAACCTGGATGCAATCCCCAGGACCCAAGTAAAAGTAGAACAGGAGAGCTATCTCCACAAAGATGTCCTCTGTCCTTCACATGTGTGTGGGTGTTCTTCCCCCACCCCCTTTTCTCTCTGTCTCTCTTTCTCCCTCTCTCTGTCATGCACACATACATCACTACCACCACCACCACCATCATCTATATACACACTCATACAGTAATAATAAATGAGATTTAAAAATAATGCAGCCCAGGGACTGGGTGCTTCCTAATGTCATAAATGCAGGTGTGGAATGCATGAGTGTAAGCATTTTTGACTAATCCCTACCTGATCTGCCCAGACTGGCCCTGACCAGCCATTCTGGTGTTATTACCAGCTCCAAGCAACACAGAGCTTTTGATGCTAGTCAGCAGTCTTGCTTCCATGTGACAGAAACTACCAGAAACCAAGGACAATGTGTCACCAAGGGGTTGAGTGGACATGTCTCTCCCTCTCTCCTCTCTCTCCCTCTCTCCCTCTCCCCTTCCCCCTCCCTCTCCCCTTTCCCCTCCCTCCCCCCCCTCTCTGTTTCCCTTGCTTGAACACTGGCTCCTTTGTCATTAACATACCCCAGGTCTTGCTCCCTCCCCACCTTTTCACCTCTTTCATACTTCCTGATGCTGGGATTAAGCCTAGCGATTACACATGATAAACCATAGTGCCTGGCCCACTAAATAATATCACTAGCCTTTTCATCACTTTATTGTTTTGGGACTGGCTCTGTCCATGCTGTCCATTAGGTCTCAAAGAAACCAAGGACAAGTCTCACTCAGTTCCCATGGCTCCTCTCAGAACTTCTCACTCTGCCCCTACCCTAAACCCCTCCTCAGCCCTGGGTTTTGGCTACAAGGTCTCTTGGGTCCCAAGCACTCTCTTGGCCTCTTGACTCCTTGTCCCCTGTCTTTTTTGTTGTTGTTGTTAAGATTTATTTTATGTATGTGAGTACACTGTTACTGTTTTCAGACACCAGAAGATGGAATCAAATCTTGTTACAGATGGTTGTGAGTCACCGTGTGGTTGCTGGGAATTGAACTCAGGACTTTTGGAAGAGCAGTCAGTACTGCTCAGTTGGAGGAGTGGGGTCATATGTTCACTTCTCTTAGCTCTAGAACCACATCTGGTACAGGTCCATACAGACATTTGCAGGCGCTGTGCATGCTGCCTCAGTCTCTGTGAGTTCTTGTTGGTTTAGAGGGCCTTGTTTCCTTGGTGTCCTCTGTCCCCTTTACCACCTCTTCTGTGGGGTGGGGGCAGGGTAGTCGCTAATCTATGAGTATGTCAGTGTAGCAGAATGTCATTAGGAGTCATGTTATTAATATTAAAAAAAAAAAAACCGCCGGGCGGTGGTGGCGCACGCCTTTAATCCCAGCACTTGGGAGGCAGAGGCAGGCGGATTTCTGAGTTCGAGGCCAGCCTGGTCTACCGAGTGAGTTCCAGGACAGCCAGGGCTATACAGAGAAACCCTGTCTCGTAAAACCAAAAAAAAAAAAAAAAAAAAAAAACCAGTAGTGTTTGGGTTTTACCCTATGTCCCTGGGATATCTAGTCTCAGGTTCTTGGTCATCCAAGCTGTGCAGGGTATGGGTTCCATCTCGTAGAGTGGGCCTTAAGTCAAATCAGATATTGGTTAGTTATTCCCACAGCTTTGTGCTACCGTTGCCGCAGCACATCTTACACACAGAACACCATTGTAGATCAAAGGGTTTGAGGCTAGGCTGGTGTTTACCTTTCTCCTTCAGTAGTGTGCTGAGTGTAAGCTCAGATCAACGTCTCTGTGTTCAATGACTTGTGCAGTTCTTGTGTTCAGCAGTACAGCCTTGATGTCAGTTTGTGGAGAGAAACCTATTGTTTTGGCAACAGCCTGGGTTGTTTGGATGTCCCCATGGAACACCTTAGGTCAACAACTCAATTAGATGTAACCCAACCCCAGTACTGTGAGCTTCATTTGGTGGCAGGAGACATACATTTGTTGTTTAGTCTCCCCCATTATTTGATGAGTTCATTTAGATCACCCTCATGTGTGTATACATTTCAGGAAGCTTCTACTACATTAGGTTTCCATACTACCCCTCAAATGGCCTATTATAGTTGTTTGTGGCCATATTCCCTGTCTGTCTTCCTCATCCCTCCCTCTCTCTATTTGATCCTCCCATTTTAGTTCCCGCCCAACATGAGCTGTCATTTGGTTTGATGACATTAGCCATTTTGAAGGGTATAATATAAAATCTCAAAGTAGTTTTGATTTGCATTTCTATAATGACTAAGATGTTGGCTGTTTCTTTAAGTTATTTCCTAACCATTTGAGTTTCCTCTTTTGAGAATTATGTTTAAATATACCCCAGTTTTAAACTGGATTATTTAGTTTCTTGAGTTCTTTATATATTTTGGATATTAGTCCTCTATTGGATATGTAGTTGGTAAAAATCTTTTCCCTTTCTATAGGATGCTGCTTTGTGCGAATGATGGGTTTCTTTGCCAGGTAGAAGCTTTACAGTTTCATGAGGTTTCATTTCTTTTTTATTTTTTTAAGATACACTTCATCACAGAAATCCATTTTGAGGTTTCATTTAATTCCAGATGTAATCAAGTTAACAAGAATAATCACACTTTCCCTCAGTTTCAAAATCCCAGGTAGACTTATTGCCCTTTTAGAATCGTGTCATTAGGGGGCTGGGAAGATGACAATAGACAAGAGCACTGGCTGCTCTTCCAAGGACCCTGATTCGATTCTAGCACCTATGTGACTGCTAACAGCCACCTGTAACTCCAGCTCCAAGGAGATCCGAACCCTTGTCTGGCCTCTGTGGGCACTGCAAGCACGTGGTACTCACACACATGCATCCAAAACACACATATACATAAAGATAAATAAATCTCAAAACTTTAAAATAAAATTGCATTTAGTATTATTATTTTTTACTGAGGTGCTGGAGGTTCATATTTGTTTTGATCTCGGTCCTTGTTTAGCTTGTGATCTGTAATTCTATTCTCTTGTTTTGCAGCTTGCCTCTCCATTTTGTTGACTGTTTTTTTTTTGTTTTTTTTTGTTTTTTTTTGTTTTTTTTAAGGTTGAGGATCCATTCTTTTTCTTTTTCTTTTTTTTTTTTTTTAAGAATTATTTATTTTATGTATGTGAGTACACTGTCTCTCTTCAGACACACCAGAAGAGGGCACTGGATTCCATTACAGATGGTTGTGAGCCACCATGTGGTTGCTGGGAACTGAACTCAGGACCTCTGGAAGAGCAGCCAGTGCTCTTGACTATTGAGCCATCTCTCCAGCCCCTGTTGACTGTTTCCTTTGCTCTCCTGCAGCATTTCAGCTTTGCTACCCTCTACCTCTTTGTTAGCATATTTCCAGGAGGGAGGATCTTTGTCTTCTCAACATGCATTCATAGGTCTTATCTATTGATTCCATGTTTATGATGTTCAATAAGTATTGAATGGGAATAAATCATTCAGTGTATGGACAGTGCACACAACTATTGTTTTCTTAGACTCACATGAATCTTTTGATTAAAATATACCTTCTTGGGCTGGACTTGATAGTGCATACTCATGGCCTTCACATTTGGAAGCTAAGGCAAGGAGGATTGTGAGGTAGAGGCAGGTCTCCACTAGATAATCATAGCAAGCCTGTCTCAAAAACAAAGAAGCAAACATCTACCTACACTGTATCTACCTGAACAGGGTAATAGTCACCTACCACCTCTGTGACTTTGCTCATAGGAGTTCTCCAGTCTATAATCCTTCACAGTTATGCCCCTGATGGTTAAGAAACAACACTTTAAGAATAATCTACCTTCAATGTGAACATTTTCCTAACGACCCAGTACTTCAGTGACCTACTGTTATCCTCTATGATTTCTGGAGTTTGCATGTTTTTTTTTTTTTTGGTTTTTTTTTGGTTTTTTCGAGACAGGGTTTCTCTGTATAGCCCGGGCTGTCCTGGAACTCACTCTGTAGACCAGGCTGGCCTGGAACTCAGAAATCCGCCTGCCTCTGCCTCCCAAGTGCTGGGATTAAAGGCGTGCGCCACCACCGCCCGGCTAGAGTTTGCATGTTTTAATAATAATAATAATAACAGGTTTGTTTGTTTGTTTTGAAACTGTCAAAAGGGTGAGATGTGGCTCAGTTTTTTGGCCTTGAAGTCATAGGCTGAGCAGATTCTCCTGTGTTAGTTTCCTGAAGAGAGAACTACTGACTCAAACCACCATGCCACAGAGAAAGTCCATTTCATGTGTATTTTTCTATCAATTTCATATTTAACATTACTAGAAGCTCTCCATAGTAGTCAGTAGTTTCTACCATTGGTTAGATTTTTAACTTTAAAACCATCATTATCATTCTTAAGAGGTAAGGCACTCTTTAAAAACTGATTTTGTTCTAACTTAATAAGGAAGCTATTACTGTATGAAAACTGGGGCTGGAGAGATGGCTAACAAGTACGTACTGTTAGCTGAGCATAAGGGTACTTACCTTCAATTCCTGCACTAGGGAAGCAGAAGCAAGCAGATCTCTGTGAGTTACAGGTGAGCTTGGTCTACAAAGAGTTCCAGGATAACCAAGGAAAACTCTATCTTAAAATAAAATAAAAGTACGAGGGGATGGGAGCACATGTTCTTAATCCTAGCACTAGGGAGACAGAGATGGGTGGATCTCTGAGTTGAAGGCCAGTCTGGTCTACAAAGTAAATTCTAAAATAGCCAAGGCTACAGAGATACCCTGTCTTAGAAAAAAAGCACTTATTGATCTTCCAGAGGACCCAGGTTGAATCCCCAGCACCCACATGAGAGCTCACAATTATCTGGAACTCTAGTTCCCCTCTTCTGGTACATGGTGCACACACTTATGTGCATAAAGAACACTCATATATAGTAAATAAGTAAAAATTTTAAAAAGAAAGTAGCATATCCATCAAATCTAACTATAGAGTGACATATACATTTGTATGCCCTATATACATTTTCCAGTATAAACAGAGCTGCCTTTGTGTATGGTCTTATGTTGCTCTATAGTGGCATGGTGTGTTTTCAAACGCAAATGTCATAGGGCACTCCAGGACACCTGTACTCACACCATCGGTTCTTTGAAATTGTATCTCGATGTGCAAGCTATTAAAAGCTTCATGCACTGGGTGACCTTCCAGGCAGTATTTAGACGGGATGTTCCCATCGCTGCTGCCTGTTGCCGAGTGGAAAACAGCAGGAAATTTGGGATCTCAACCTCCACAGAGTATCCATCGTGCTGTGTTTTGTTTCCTTTCCTTTTCCTAAAGAAGATGAACCATGAAACCACAACCCTGATATCCTTGAAGGAAGCAATGAAAAGGTGGCTAGGGCCCCAGGGAGGGAACAAACCCGGGTCTGCTGTTCTCAGAAGATGGGGACTGAAAAATGAAGAATAGAAATAAACAGAGAACAGCAGACACACTAATTAGAACCGTGTTTGCTCAAGTGCTTTGAGACTTGCAGGTTCAAAAATATGTCAACTGTTAATATAAAAAACAAGCTGGGGGTTGGGATTTAGCCCAGTAGTAGATTTGCTTGTGAAGTTGAAAGGCCCGAGTTTTTAAATTCCCTGTACTGCATGTGCATGCGTGTACACACATACACACACAGAGAATCAAGAAAAAAAATCTGCTTTGAGATGCTATAACTGTTCAATTCATGTTAGATTTACAAAATAAATAAAATGTGGCTTTTTCCCTCAAGGAGTTCATGGCCTGTAAGAATGGTAGATTTTTTTATTTTTAAATACAATTTAAAACAAGTGATCTTATACTGATGATGTTCCATAAAGACTAAAGGAGCATGAAGTGGGGGCCCGTGAAGAGCAAGGACTTCCCAGAGACGGGATTTAAGAAGGCAGGGGAGAACTGGACATAGTTCAGAGGTAGATCTCTCACCTAGAAGGTATGAGGCCCTAGGTTCAATTTCCAGCACCACCAGACACAGACACACACACACACACACATACACACGAACAGAGCAAATGAAAACCCTGTCAGCAATTCAGTGCCTGTGTAAACTAGATAGGGGTTGTAAATAACCTGTTAGAGTCCTAGGTTTCCCTTGACCTGAACTTCCTTTGATTCTTTAACCCTGTAGAGTAGACAACAAGCTCCAAGCTCTAGACACACAGTTCAAAGAATTAGACATCACCAAGGATAATCTGACACTTCGATTTGAACACCATAGCAAGACTTTGGCAAACCAAGCAGCCCAAGATGAGATATGGACAGCAGCTCTGGACCTCGGGTGAGCAATGGTTGAGAAATCCTGGCTTTTGTAGCTCTGTGAAATCTTCCGGTGGCCATTCCAAAACTGAGCTTGGCATGATCCCCATTGGTCTTGCTTATGCTTGGTTCCTCCATTCAGAAGGCATTAATCTGAGCACCTGTTTATATGCCAGACACCGCGGTACACACCTTGTGAGTCTCTTACCTGCTGGTCTTACTGAAATGAGGAATGGGAAATGAGTTAAGAAGCTCCCTCTCCACGCAAGGCTCATCCTATGGGTGGCCTGAGAGCTTGGCTATGCGGTTTGGTGAGGGTCATACTTCTGAAATACACAGCTGTTTTTTCTAGAAGGTTTACATTGATCCAACCTAATCAAATGCAGCTTTTGTTTGTACATAAAATGTTCCATTTAAGGAGCTTTGCATATTTTTCATAGGTTTACCTCAATGGAACTGAATATTTTATACAGCTATGTCATCGAGGTCCTTATTTGCTTGCACACTCGAATGCTTCAGAAACTTCCAGACCTGGTGAGAAGTCTTCCGACCTTAGCCTCTGTCCTTAGAAGAAAAGCCAAGAACAAGCACATTAGAATTGTATGGGGAATCTGTCCTGGAAGAGTATGGGCTGCAAGAGAGAGATGTCACAGCACTCTGCACCTTCTTCGTTGTACATGGCAACAAAGGAGAGCACTATGCTGCAAACATAAGACAGATGTACATCAAAGATGTTTCCTTCATGATCACCAACATGGTGAAGAATCAGGCTCTACAGGATGGTTTGCTTAGAGCTGTTCAGATCATCGAGAAGGGGAAAGCAGCAAAGACCCCTGAAAACTCAAGGGCACCCCTAAAAGAGTTGATGCCCCAGTTAAAGACTAACCTGTTACCTTTGACCTAGCAATTCCACTTTCAGTCATTTGTATTGTAAAAACAAAAATGCATAACTTAATTTTTATAGGCTTATTTTATAGCAAAAGTGGAAGGAATTACGGTAAATTGATACAGTGAACACTGTGTATGTAGCCATATTTTAAAAAATAATCAAGCTCTTTTTATAATGAAATAGAGTTTAGGGTGTAGTCCAGAGTACATTTTTGGTATGTATGAGGCCCTGGGTTCAATCCCTGATACACCAAATTAATAATAAAGGAATTTATATGGAATTATCACTCCGATTTGGTGTTTTGTTTAAATATTTATAATGTTATACACAAAAAGGGGAAAACCAATTTTATTATATATAATTTTTGTTTTATAATATATATTTAATATAATTGTATTATATATTTTATATATATGAAATTTTGTTTCACGACATAATTTCTGTGTCCTCTAACTCATTATGTAAACTTCAACCTTGGATACTGCCTGCCTCTGCTTTCCAAGTGCTGCGATTAAAGGTGTGTGCCATGGCTGCCCAGCATATCTATAATATTTTTAAAGGATACAGTTTAGACATATTCACTTCTGCAGTGATACTTAAGTGATATGATTTTAAGGGGGAAAAAACTAAGAATCTAAGAGTCAAAGGGAAAGAGTCAAAGGTGAAAATTCTTTTCACCGGATAGTGGAACTTCTCTAGGTAAGACATGACATCATTGTCTCGAATCAGAGAAACTGTGATCAGTCACAGAACAGGGTTATGAGATCAAGCCTGCTCCATTTCCTCATTGATGGGAAAGGGAAATGTCACTTTCTCCTAAGTTTCCAACCCCAGACATAAGCTTGCTGCAACCATACCTGAACTTAGGGGATACTAGACGATACAGAAGGTGGACAGTTGACTGTGGTTTGGACTGGAATGATGCAGCTTTTGTGGGTCATCCCCACACTGAGGTGGGGATTTTAGATTGTTTGCCTTTGAGTCATCCATGCTACTGTCAGTAACCCCACACTCATGTTCCTGTGAGACCAATGAACTCATTGGCTCACCAAGCTGAACTTGGTTGGAATCTCTTCTTCGGTCTGCCTTTGCCCTGTCATTTCTTTATATTTCCCTAGGAAGAGTCAGACTGCTTGCTCATTTTGAACATTTTTGAATTTTGAATGCCTTTTAAAAGGCAATTAATCAATTGAAAGCATAACATATAGGGGTGGAGAGATGGCTCAGTGGCTGAGAGCATGTATTGTTCTTTCAGAGGACAGGAGTTCCATGCCCAGCACCTATGTCAGTGTCTCAGAGCCACAGCTTCAGGACAGTCTTGCAACTTTCTGCCAAGCTTGTGGGCCTTAAGTCTTTAGAAAGGAAGGCTGAAGACTTCAGAGGACTGTGCCATAGAAAGAAGTGTAAATGTCAAGTTGTCACAGGTCTGAGGATTCTCTGGCCAACCATTCTCCTTTCTGGTGAGATCAGCCTTCTTACAGATTTACAAGGGAGTAGAACTAGAGTCTGGCAGACTGGGAACTCACAATGTTGCCAAAAATTGGACTCTGTCTTAGTTAGGGTTTTACTGCTGTGAACAGACACCATGACCAAGGCAACTCTTATAAGGACAACATTTAATTGGGGCTGGCTTACAGGTTCAGCGGTCCAATTCATTATCATCAAAGCAGGAACATGGCAGCATCCGGGCAGACATGGAGCAGGGGAAGCTGAGAGCTCTACATCTTCATCTGAAGGCTGCTAGCAGAATATTGGCTTCCAGGAATCTAGGAATCATAGTGACACACCTACTCCAACAGGGTCACACCTTCTAATATTGCCACTTCCTGGGCCGAGAACATATAAACCATAAGAGACTCCTACTCCAGATCCTCCTGCTTCTGCCTCTGCCTTTGTTACCTAAATGCTGGGATTCAAAGACACATGTAACCATGCCTAGTTCAGAGACCCACCCACCCTTCCTTCCTTCCTTTTTTTCTTTCTTTTTTGAAACAGAGTCTCTTTAAGTAGTACTAAACTCACTGTATAGACCAGGCTGACCTCCTACCTCTGCCTGAAATGTGTTGGGATTAAGGGTGTGCACCAAACCAAACGTACGTTTCTAATGTTAAAGTTAGGCCATTGATGAGGATCCAGTTATTGACTGACTGGCTGACTGAGGAAGGGTCTCATATAGCCCAGGCTGGCCTGGAACCAGCTATGTAGCAAAGACTAATTTATAACAATCCTTTTGTGGCTATTTCCCAAGTACTGGAATTCAGACTCAACATACCAAACCCAATAGGCATTTAGGGTATAGGGCCTAAGTTAAGCACCCCAAAAGCAAGAGGGAAAGCAGTAAGAGCCAAATCTGTAAATTGCTGAGTTTTAGCAGGGACCATAAGGATAGTACCCCCACTTTAACCTTTACAAGGATTCTTTGAAACCACTAGTGTAACTTTTTGTTGCTGCTTTCCTTGAACTATAAAGCCAATATCTGCTCGTCATAAAACACATTCTATAAAATGCTAGTGTTGCAAATAAATGCTAACAAAAACCTTTAAGGTAAATTTGTTGCAATTTCTTCTTTTAGCACTAAGTACTTTAGAAAGCTTGGTTAAGAGAAACAGAAGGGTAGCCTGAAGAATACTGAAAGAATAATTACAAAAATAACTGTTTGGATCTTGGTTTCAAGAGTTACTTTTTTTTCGAGAGAGAGAGTTACTTTTTAGCCCGTGATTAATCAAGTTTCTGCTGCTTACAGTAGCTGTGACACAAAAAGTGGGAGGAGTTGCTACTGGAGGGCCAGGCGTGACCACCCGCGCAGCTCCCGGAAGTCCCGCCCAACTGGGCGGTTCCTTGAGAGGAAGACGTACCGTTTTGGCGGGAAATTGTGACGTCTCTAGAACCTGTGTACCCGCTCCGGCCGTGGCAATAGAGCGACTGGCAGGACAGCGGGTCTCAGTGGCCGGGTTTCGGGACCCGGGGAACCGCGAGGCGGCCAGAAGCTGGAGCGTAGGCACTGGAGGCCTGCCTCCACCGCAACAGCGAGACGGAAGTCCAGCGGCGGCCGGAGCCCGGCTTCCGGGCGGTTCCGGGTGCTCTCGGAGCGGCGGTCTCCGAGCTTCCGGCGCTGGCAGGTCCGGCGGCCTCGCGCAAAGGGGCGGCTTCTCACCGGGTAAGAAGGGGAGCTGGATGAGACCTTCTGTGGCGCGGGGAGACAGGGCCACTCTCCGCCCCGAGACCGCCGCGCTCCCGGAGGAACGTTCTTTTATTCCCTTGCTGGACGCAGGACATAACTGTTTACCTGACATCACAGCTCCTGTTTGCTTCGGGCCTGTGGAAACTCAGGCCGTCTGGATTTCTGTACGCTGCTGTACGTGAGAATAAACATCAAACTGCTCGCTGAGTTTCTCCGTACTGTGTGAGGTTAGCCGAAAGGCGACTTCTGTTCCTTTCAGGTGTTGACGTTGGGCAGGCCTCGTTAGCATATGAAGATGGCTGCACCTAAAAACTCCATCCCTTCCTTAGCCGAATGTCAGTGCGGGATCTGTATGGAAATCCTCCTAGAGCCTGTAACCCTACCTTGCAACCACACGCTTTGTAACCCATGCTTCCAATCGACTGTTGAAAAGGCCAATCTATGCTGTCCTTTCTGTCGCCGCCGGGTCTCTTCATGGACTCGGTACCATACCCGAAGAAATTCTCTGGTCAATACAGACCTGTGGAAGATTATTCAAAAACACTATGCAAAGGAATGCAAGCTTAGAATCTCTGGACAAGAGTCAAAGGAAATCAGTAAGTAAAATTAAACATGTTTTTGGGTAAAAACCAACCAACCAACCAAAATCGTTTAGAAAGGGAACCATCTTTGTTTTCGTTTCTTGAGACAGGGTTACTCTGTGTAGCCATAGCTGTCCTGGACCTTACAATGTAGACCAGGCTGGCCTCGAATTCAGATACACCTACCTCTGCCTCCTGAGTGCTGGGAATAAAGGTGCGCGCCACCACCGCGTGGCTGGAACCATAATTTTCTAATTAAAAAAAAAGAAAAAGAAGGCTAAATAGTCTGAATCGTGAGGATTTGTGGTTTTATAAGCCCTGCCCACACATCGGTGAAGGTCAAGGACAGACTTTTATCACGTGTAGTAATGGTCAAGTTCATCTGCTGTGAATTGAGGTTGTTGCTTTAAAAACATTTATTTTCAGACATGTTTTGAGACAAGGTTTTATTACTATGTGGTAGCTTTAGCCTCACAAACGCTGGAGTTGCAGGTGTTCAGGAACACACCTGTCCCTTGTTATGTAGTATTAGGGAGGGGTGGCAACCTTTTCTGTAAAGGGCAGAATGGTATTTTGTGGGCTGTATAGTCTACTGGGACTCTTGGTGAGATCTGCCACTTTAGGATAAAGGCCACCATAGACAGTACATTAATTTGCATTGCCCTGTGTAAATGAAGGTAGTGCCTGTGTTTCCATAAAACTTAATGAAAAACAACTGTAAGGGGCAGATTTGGCCTGCCCATGAACCGTGGCTCAATAGCTCCTGTCTTAGAATATCACTATTAGTGTTCTTAAGAACCATTCTTTTATCTGTGGAGGTAGCAGAATTAAGTAATTGCAGATACTTAGGAAAGGAAAACTTGAGATTTCCTATTTGCTTAAATATGTATTGAGTATGTGAGTGTATGAGCACCATGTGCATACCGTGCAGAAGAGGCATGAGGTCCCTAGAACTGAGTGACAGAAAGTTGTAGGCTACAGTGTGACTGGGAACCAACCAAACCCAGGTCCTCTGGAAGAACAGTAAGCATTCGTAACTACTGAGCCACCTCTCCAACTCTCAGAAATTTCTTAACCTTACAAGAAGTTCAATTGATAAATAAAAATAGCCAAGAGATCAAAAGAGCCTACACAATGGAAGAAAATATTTGCAAATCATAGATGTTAAGAAAATAATGCCTAAATATAAGCAAGAGGATCAATTCTAGGCCAGGCAGGGCTCTGCTGTGAAACCCTCTTAAAAAATAACTCACCAGGAAAATAACCCACTTTAAAAAAACAAAACCAAAAACCTCAGCAGGGCATCTACATCAAGAGTTTAGCCAAGACTACATTAAGATCCTGTCTCAAAAAAGATTCCTTAGCCGGGCGGTGGTGGCGCACGCCTTTAATCCCAGCACTTGGGAGGCAGAGGCAGGCGGATTTCTGAGTTCAAGGCCAGCCTGGTCTACAGAGTGAGTTCCAGGACAGCCCGGGCTACACAGAGAAACCCTGTCTCAAAAAAAAAAAAAAAAAGATTCCTTAAGCTTGAGGATCCAGTTAAAAATGGACAAAGTAGTCAGATAAGGCAGCTCACTCCTGTAGTCCTAGCTAGCTAGCACTCAAGAGGCTCAATTTAAGGTAAGCCTGAGCTACATAGTAGTAGATTCAGGGCCAGACAGCCTGAGTTACAGTGGGCCTGTCTGGTGCTGATGATGATAGTCTGGTGCGTAGCTAGTGTCTTAGTAGTAAGCTAGACACCTGAATGTCATGAATGGAGTCACCAGTCACTAGGGAAGTAAAAATGAAAACCACAGAGATAGAGGCAACACGACCTCTTCCTACTCACTTGGATGACTGTGAAAACCCATATAGGGGTAGAGGGAGCTGCAGTGGTGCACTGAGTAAGGTGCTTGTTGCCAAGCTTGATGACCTGAGTTCAAACCCAGAACTCATGTGAGTGAAGGAAAAACGCCAACTCCTCTAAGTTCTCTAATTTCTCCATTGACATAAAACACATACACACACGTGCCAAATAAGTGTGAAAACAGCAAGACAAAATAACAAGTGTCAGGGAAGACTATAGCAAGTCGAATCTGTGCATGTTCTTAAACCCAGTTAAACACAATTGCTGCATGATTCAGTATTTCCTGAAAGAATGGAAACAAACTCAAACTAATAGAGTCCATAGCAGTTTCACAGTAATCAAAAGGAGGAACGGTGCTTGCTTTAGCAGCATGTATACTAGAATTAGAATGAGACAGAGACGATGGTATGGCCCTTGTGCAAGGATGACATACAAATTCATCCCATGTTCCTTTTTTTTGAGACTGAATTTCTCTGTGTAATAAGTAACCCTGGCTGTCCTGTCCTCAAATGTAGAACTCCACCTGCTTCTGCCTCCTAACAGCCTCAACTAAAGGTGTGCACCACCACTGCCCAGCTTTTGGAGCCTTTTAAAAGGGTGAATTATGAATTATGTCCACCTGTATAAAGAAAAAAAAATTAACTTTTCTTTGTGTAATGCAAATGAAGTTTTTTTTTAAATGTATAATTCTGTTTTCAGATGACTCAAATATGAAAAGGAAGGCCCTTCCTCTTAATTGCCTTTGTAATATGAGAACATACTAGTACAAACTTGTAAAACACACTGTATGAAATAGCAGGATAAAAAGGTAGAAGTGCCCAAGTGTCATCAGTGGATGGATAAGCTAAATGTACATATCTGCAACAGAATATATCTTTCTTTCATTAAATGGAATTGCTAAGTAAGTGGGATGGAGGCTTTGTTCGAGCTGTCATTACTCAGGTGATTGTATATGGAGAGGATCAGTCCACTGATAATGTCCATCCCAGCTGGGCTGTTAGGAGGTGAGGCCTGCCTGGAGGAAATAGACTGGTCACTGGAAATGCCTTTGATGGGTAAATGTTGTTCCTGGTTCCTCCCTTTGTTTCTTTGCTTTTTGATTGTAGGTGAAGTGGGCAACTCTCCCTACCAAGACTTTCCACAATCTGCCTTGCACAGGCATAAAACCATAAATGCAAACCTCTGAATGAGCCAAACTAAATCTTTCCTTTCTCAAGTTATTTATGTGAGGCATTTTGTCATAGCAGTAGTGGCTAAGGAACAAAATTGACAGGTTCTGCCGGGCGGTGGTGGCGCACGCCTTTAATCCCAGCACTTGGGAGGCAGAGGCAGGGGGATTTCTAAGTTCGAGGCCAGCCTGGTCTACAGAGTGAGTTCCAGGACAGCCAGGACCAGAGAAACCCTGTCTCGAAAAACCAAAAAAAAAAAAAAATTGACAGGTTCTATATCATGGCAATAAAGAGATGCAGCCCAGCCTAGCCTGAACTCACAACAATCTGCCTGCTTCTTCCTTCAAGCTAGGACTAGAGGCATGTGCTACATGCCTGGCTCCACCTCATGACTCTTTATGTTCCTGGTACTATTGAGCTTTAAAATCTTCATTAAATTTCTAAATTGTAGGCCTGGGATATAGGTCAGTGGCAGAGTGCTTTGGATTCAATCGTACATATACACATATTAGCTTTTAAAAATGTAGAGCCAGCCCTGGCTGTGGTGGTACACACTTTTAATTGTAGCACTCAGGAGTAGTATCAGTTTCCTAAAGCCAGAATGACAGAGTACCACAAACTATGACAAAAAAAAGAGAGAACTTTCTCTACTAGTTTTGTAGGCTAGAAGTCAAACTGAAACCAGGGCCTTTGACATTCTGCACTACTTTGCAGCTTTTTGATCTCTTCTGTGTGTTAGTGTTATGCCTGGTATATGGTTGTGTGCTGTGTACATGCCCGGTGCCTGCTAAGGCCAGAAGAGGATGTTGGATCGCTTGGAGCTGGAGATAGAGATGGTTGTGAGCCACCATATGAGTGCTGAGAATCAAACTCAGGTCCTTTGCAAGGGCAGCCAGTGCTCTTAACCAGTGAGCCGTCTCTCCAGTCCCATCCCCTTCTCTGCATGTCTTGATACCATCTCCCATTTGTGCATGTTTGTCTTTGTGTCCAAATTCGTCCCGTATTTACAACATTACTAGTCATAATTAAAAGATTCACCCCAGCCGGGCGGTGGTGGCTCACGCCTTTAATCCCAGCACTTGGGAGGCAGAGGCAGGTGGATTTCTGAGTTTGAGGACAGCCTGGTCTACAGAGTGAGTTCCAGGACAGCCAGGGCTATACAGAGAAACCCTGTCTCAAAAAAAAAAAGATTCACCCCAATGGCCATAGTTAATTTGATTACCTCTAAATGAATCTGTCTCCAAATAAAATCCTATTCTGAAGCACCAGAGGTTAGAACTGGAACACAGCTCAACAGGATAATCTAAAGCTTCCTCTCAGAAAAACTACAAAATATTAGATAAATGGAAAATTCAAAGACCTAGCTGGACATGGTGATTTGTGGCTCATACTTCTGATTTCAACAGGAATCTAAGGCAGGAGGATCATAAGTCGGAGGCTAGACTTTGTCTCAATTTTTAAAAATTAATTTGTTCACTCTTCTTCCTTAATCTCCTAGTATACTTGATTTGTTTGCTTGTTTTAAGTACTCTATTGATGGGTATTTATGGCCCAGGGCCTGGTGCGTGTTAGATATGAACTCTGCTATTGAACTTCATCCCTAGTTCTGCCTTTTACAGTTATTTTAATAGAAGGTGTGTGTGTCTGTCTGTCTGTCTGTCTGTGTATTAAGTTTTAATGGGAGGCCAAAGTTAGTGATAAAGTCCTGTGTTGCCCTAATGCTATTTTTTTCCGTGAAAGCAGTTGATGAGTACCAGCCAGTTCGTCTGCTCAGTAAACCTGGGGAGTTGAGGCGAGAATATGAAGAGGAGATAAGCAAGGTGAGTATGAAATAGTTTAGTTTTTTGCTCTTTTAAATTAAAAAATACTTGATTGTGTTAAGACATGGTTTCACAGAGATCTTGCCTCTGCCTCTCAAGTGCTGGAATTAAAAGCATGTGCCAACTAAACTACCTAGAGGTCCCATTTTTTTTTTTTTTTTTAAAACAGTCCACAAATTACCTTTTTTTTTTTTTTGGTTTTTCGAGACAGGGTTTCTCTGTGTAGCCCGGGCTGTCCTGGAACTCACTTGGTAGACCAGGCTGGCCTTGAACTCAGAAATCCGCCTGCCTCTGCCTCCCAAGTGCTGGGATTAAAGGCGTGCGCCACCACCGCCCGGCCAAATTACCATTTTTAATGATATATGACTGAGAATAATGCAACAGAGTAGGAAAAAAGAATGTAAACACTAATCAAGACAAAGTAAAGTAAAAAATACTACTAAATCTAAAACAGTATATAAAAGCATTAAGCCCACTCCCCAGACATGAGCGATCTGAATATGAAAGGCTGTAACTTAAAAACCAAGTTTTGAGGCTCTCACATCTTGAACTCTCATAACCCCTGGTTTGTCTTCATGACTGTCAGTGGGTTTAAGCACAAATTCCCTCTACATGGATATTTCTTCCTCCAGTGACTCTGACCCTACTCCTAACCTTTAACTTTCCTGGTCCTTGATTTACTTGAGATAGAGCCTGATTCTACATACAATGGCTTCTGAATAAAAATTGCTAGCAACTTTAATGCCCACTTGGCTTTAGAATACTGTGTTTAATCTAAAATGTCCCCCTGAAGGCAACTGTACTAAGGACTTAGTTGTCACATAATAGGCTCTAAAGCTGAGGATCTTGAGGACTCTTCAGAGGAAGGGCTTGAGGAACAGGTCACTCAGGTTGGCCGCTGCGGGGTTCATGCTGTCCCCAGACTTTCCTCTCAGTCTGTTCACTTCCTGCTGTCTTCAGGTTAGCAGCAGTGCTGGCACTATCATGCTCTCCTAAACAAGGTTTTATCTCCATCCAGGAATGGAGGAGCCCAGAACAATAAAGTCAAAAAAAAAAAAAAAATCTTTTGTTTTTCTTGGATATTATTCTAACAGTGACAAAACAAGCAAACAGACTTTGCAGAATCTTTTGTTTCTTTTCTCTTTTCTTTTGCACACATGACAGACATTTTATTAAGTTTCTTTTTCACAAGATGATACAATCAAATTGTTTAGCAGAAATATGTTCAATTGAGAGGCCAAATGGATCCAAGGAAGATGAAAGTTAAATACTTAATCAAAAGGCACTACAACACCACCTCAGTGGTAGAAGGAAGGCTAAGGAAGATTACCTAATGTGAATGTGAGCAGTTACATAGCAAGAAGCAAGTCTGTCTTACAGAAGATTTTGTTACAATGATCACTGAGTCCAGGCCAGGAAAGGGTCAAGATAGCTAAAGGAAAAGCCAACTGGAAAGGAATAGGTGTAGAGTCCAAGCTATAGAGTTAAACAGATGGCAATGGATCAGGCTTCTTCCTCCCAAAACTAATTACTGCATTGAGCTACCTGCCCCTGCCTAACAGGGTGCTCAACAGCTGAACTATGTTTAAGGCTGCTCAGTGTTCTTGCTGTAGACCTCTGACAATGTATTACACATGGGCTGGCTTTGTTGCTAGTTATTTTGAATGAATAAAACCCCAAAGCATTCACATGCAATGGAGTATGACCTTTGTCAATCACATCCTAAGGACCTTCTCTTAACATCTTTCTACACATCTTTCAACAGCTGAGCTCAAGGCTCACAAAACAAAGAAGAAAGCCAGGATGCAACAATGCAGGTGGGGCTTCCTAGCAATTAATAGCAATCTATTTTTCTCAAATTTAGGATAAATTCTAATATAGCTAATGTGGGATGTAAAAAGCTATACTGAAGCCGGGCGGTGGTGGTGTACGCCTTTAATCCCAGCACTTGGCACTTGGGAGGCAGAGGCAGAGGCAGGCGGATTTCTGAGTTGGAGGCCAGCCTGGTCTACAGAGTGAGTTCAAGGACAGCCAGGGCTATACAGAGAAACCCTGTCTGGAAAAACCAAAAAAAAAAAAGCTATACTGAAGCAAGCTTGGTCTTCTGCTGAACTCACCAATAGAGGTCCCATTTTTATCTTTTATTTTTATCTTATTTTATGTGTATGGGTTTTGCCGCATGTATGTCTGTGCATCCATTGTGTGCTTCATGATCTTAGAGGCCAGAAGAGGGCATAGGATTCCCAGGAACTGTAGTTACACTAAGCCACCATCTGAGTCCTGGGAATCAAACCTAGGTTCTCTGGAAGAGCAAGCAACTAATTCTCTTAACTGAACTAATGAGCCATCTTTCTGGCTCAAGGTCCCTTTTAAAATACTTAACCACCACAACACTAAACTAGTTTTTATTACTTACATGTAATTAGTGACGGGTGCTTTTTATTTTCAGAGAGGGGCTTGCCGTATAGCAGTGGCTGCCTTAGTACTTACTGTATATAGGTAGTGAGCCTCAGCGTTTCAATGTAGCACGCCTTTGATTTCCCTGGGGTTTTTGCCTTAACAAGGATGATAAAGAAGCGCTAGATTGTGGGTGTGGTGAGGAAAGTACCCAGGGGTGACTGGAGTGCAGAGTTGGAAAAGGTTTAGCTTACAGTGAAGCAGTTGAGCTTCCCTAGGTACCTATGGTACTAGGGGGGACTCACATGTTTTTGTGATAGGATCTTGCTCTATATCCCAGGCTGTCCTAGAACCCACTGTATAATCTAGCTAGACTGACCTCACACTGGTGGTCCTCCTGACAGAAGCCTCCGCAGTGCTGGTATTATAGGTGAATAGCTACATGTGAATTAGTAATGTTGGTCTGCAGAGGAAGCAGGAAAGCAGAGTAGAAAGAGGAAGCTTGTCCAGGGCTGAAGCCCTCATGGTCTAGTATAAGGGAGGGGAGCGCTGAGGACTGGCCATAGTCGACTTTTCCTCCACAAATAAAATAATTGGTTCCTGTGTCTTGGAAGTTCCTTTAGAAGTCTGAAGTTAGGGACTTTATGACTAATTAAGAAACAAGACTCAACAGGCAAAGTGCTAGAAATAAAATATACCAGTTCAGATTAGTACTTCTGGGACAGCATGCTGTTGACAAAGCAAATAGTGCTTCTTTATGTTAAAGGCCAGTTTCCTGAATTTATTTCAAAAGTACCAGTAGGGGCTGCTTTTCCAACTGGAACTCTGTGTTGTGATGATGCAGCAAAATTTGAAATTGGGCTTCGTATTAAGCTCAGCATCAATATACTATAGAGGAATACAAATGGCTGTCTGTGACATCACGAAAGAGATCTTTTTTTCCCCAGCAGGAGGAGGGTGGGAACTTCAGAGGCTAGCAAATAAAAGAGCTGTTGACTTCCAGTTGTATGTTATTTATGGAGGCATCATCTAATACATGAGTGAATGAAACACAGTGCTCTTAGGTCAAAATCTACCACAGAATAAAGCAGAGTTCTTGAGTAAATTCTATGGGAAAAGAAATGGGCCTTACTGTATCTACCCAATCAACTGGGAATCTGTTGTAGTATCTATGTTGAACTAGCTGCAGCAGCTGCTTCCTAAATGTTAATAGAATTAAAACATTTTACTCACCCAATATGACTTCCGAAAAGACTTATTTGATTAGTGGAAGGGTGAGGGATTGGATGTAAGGTCCTAAGACCTAATCCAGGTTAGCCTTGTCTAACAGGTTAGCATCTGTGTACCTGACTCAGTCTCTCGAGTGCTAAGATTACAGGTGTGTATTACTACACCCAGCTAAAGTCAAATGTATGGTTCTTGCTTTCTTATTGTATGTGTACATTTGTGCCCATGACTGCGAGTCCAGAAATTAATATCTAGTGTCTTCCCTGATCCTTCTCCATCTTGTTCTTTAAACATCAGTCTCCTGGAACTTCAGCTCATCCATTCAGCTGGACAGGCTAACGTGTGAACACCCAGGATTTAGAGGGTGCTGACACACCCACCTTCTGTGTGGTGCTGGGGATCCAAACTCAGTTCCTTATGCTTGGATAGCATGCGCTTCACCACACTGAGCTATCTCCCCAGCCACCTACAGTCACAGCTCTGTTTGTTGGTTATATAGTGTGTGTGCACAGAGAGACTTCCTGTCCTGTGTAGTTTTCCACCTATTCCTTTTAGGCAAAATGTCTCCTGAACTGGGACTTGCTGCTGCTGCTTTTTTTTTCCTCAGCTAGTCTGGAAGCCAACAAGCCTCAATGTTCCCCTGTTTTGACACATAAACACACACACACAAATAATATTTAAAAACAAACAAACATGCCAAGCATGGTGATGCGTGTCTTTACTCCCAGGACACTGGAAGCAGAGGAGGATGGATCTTTTTGAGTTCCAGGACACCCAGGACTACTTAGAGAATAGACCCTGTCTTTTAAAAAAAGCAAAGTAGCAGCAGCTAGGTCTAGGGCATTCCTACCCTGCTCACCCTTGGAAATGTTTCCATTTTCCTGAATAAATCTGTCTGCTCTGTTGAAGAGAGCAGCAGCAGCTAGCTTGGTCTTAGGCGCCCGGTGGCCTTCCATGAACTGAGGGAAACACTTGCATGTCTGTGCTGCTGTAGTGGAAACTGGTAAGGACTGAGGGCAAGACTTTTGAGTCTTTAACCAAAGCTCTGTTGGGCTGACTGGTATGGGGTTCCTGAGGGTAGGACTTTGAACTGGCTGTATAGAGCTTGCCTATGGAGACTTGAATTTTATTGGAGATACATTCTTAGTAGTTTTCACTTTAATTTTTTGTTACAATTATTGTGAAATATGAATATTTTAGAAATTCAGAAAAGGGTGTCCTTCATTATTTTTAAGGTGGAGGCTGAGCGACAAGCCAGCAAGGAAGAAGAAGACAAAGCCAGTGAGGAATACATACAGAGATTGTTGGCCGAGGAAGAGGAGGAGGAGAAAAGACAGACAGAGAAAAGAAGACGTGAGATGGAAGAGCAGCTGAGAAGTGATGCAGAGCTGGCCCGGAGGCTAAGCTCCAGTATCGTAAGTCTGCACAGGCATGCGCCCATCTTTGGCACTTGAAGAAGGCACCACAACAATTAGACGTTTTTTAGGATATCTTTGTTCTACTAAAGGAAAATAATTTTTTTTTTTTTTTTTAATTTGTGAGTATATACCACATGTGTTTGGGTATCCCCAGGGCCAAAAGGGCATCAGATCCACCTGAATTATAGGCAGTTGTGAGCCACCTGACATGGTTGATAGGAAGTGACTTGGGTCCTCTAGGAAACAGTGAGTGATTTAAATCTAAGCCATCTCTCCAACTCCAAGATAGATAATAGTAATAACAACAACAAACTTTTCTTGTGTTTTGTTTGTTTATTGTTGTCTATTTGTCTGTCTATAGTCCCATGCAGTCTAGGAACTCCCTGTGTAGATCTCACAGGTCACCTGCCTCTGCCTCCCTCTCCCTCTTTAGTGCTAGTATTAAAGGCCTGTACACTACTCCCAGCACAACAAACTTTTTTTTAAAGATTTATTATATATATATATGAATACACTGTCACTGTCTTCAGACACACCAGAAGAGGGCATCAGATCCCATCACAGATGGTTGTGAGCCACCATGTGGTTGCTGAGAATTAGACTCATGACTTCTGGAAGAGCAGTCAGTGCCCTTAACCGCTGAGCCATTTTTGTAGCCTAGTAGATAACTTGTGAGAGTTGGTTCTATTTCTATCTTACTGGTCTTGAGATGGAACTCAGGCTTAATGGTCAGCACCTTTAACTACTGAACCATCTTGCCTTCCGTGGACTTCAAATCATTACTTATGATCTGTAGTACAATGTAAATGTTATATGGATGCCTGTTGCAAAATAAAATCTTGGAAATGAAAATGAAGTATATACATACTCAGTAGTCTTTTTGTGTTTATTTTGTTTATTTGTCTTGAAACAGTGTTTCTCTGTATAGCACTGGCTGTCCTAGAACTCATTCTGTAGACCAGACTGGCCTCAAATTCAGAAATCTGCCTGCTTCTGTCTCCCAAGTGCTGAGATTAAAGGTGTGTGCCACCACTGCCCAGCCTCAGTAGTCTTTAAAGAACTTACAGAATTTAATTTTGAAAAATATTAAGAATTTTGAGTTAGGGGCTAGAGTGATGGCTCAGTGGTTAAGAGTATTGACTGCTCTTCCAGAGGACTCAAGGTTCAATTCCCAGCAGCCATGTGACAGCTTAAAATTGTCTCTAACTCTAGTTCAGGGGATATGACACTTTCACACACATAAACAAGCAGGCAGAACACCAGTGTACATAAAATGACATAAATTATTTGTCTTAGTTGGTGTTTTACTGCTATGAAGAGACACCATGACCAAGGCAACTCTTTTTGTTTTTTTTTTTTTTTCCCAAGACAGGGTTTCTCTGTGTAGTCCTGGCTGACCAAGGCAACTCTTATAAGGACAATATTTAATTGGGGCTGGATTGCAGGTTCAGAGGTTCAGTCCATTATCATCAAGGCAGGAACATGGCAGCTTCCAGGCAGGCATTGTACAGGAAGAGCTGAGAGTTCTACATCTTGTTCCAAAGGCTAACAGGAAGAGACTGGTTTCCAGGCCACACCTCCTAATAGTGCCATTCTCTGGCCCAAGCATATTCAAACCACCACATTATTTTTTTAAAAATTTTAAATTAAAAAGAATTTTGAGTTAATACAATTCAAAGCTTTCTATTTCACTAAGTTCTCCTTAATAAAATGTCTTTGTTTGTTTTTCTTGTTACTGAAGAACAGTAACTACGAGAGAAATATCTTGGCTTCTCCTTTGAGTTCCAGAAAATCAGATCCAGTCACAAACAAGTCACAGAAGAAAAATACAAACAAACAAACAAACTTTGGAGATATTCAAAAGTAAGTGAGCATGGCTGTGGTTTATCCATTGATCGGCTACTGTGTGCCTTTGGATTGTGTTCCATAACGACTACCAAGTCTTTAAGGGTTCTTAATGAGCTTTTGTTTTGTCTTTTAAAGATTCATTACTAATTTTTTATATGTTTGTGTTTTGCCTGCATGTAAATACATGGAATGTATGCTGGGTGCCCTTAGATGCCAAAAGTCAGCACTGGATTGCCTAGTGCTAGAGTTATGGATGTCTATGAGACATAGTGTAGGCACTGGGAACTGACCCTGGCTCTGTATCAGGCATGGCAGCAAGCAGGTATACCTGCTGGACCATCTTAGAAAAAGCTATTTTAATTGAAAGCTTGAGCCAGTCAGTCAGTGATAGCATATGCCTTTAATCCCAGTACTTAGGAGGCAGAGGCAGGCAGACCTCTGTGAGTTCAAGGCCAACCTAGACTACAGAGCTAGTTCTTGAATTGTTCTAGTTCTCTGTAGTCAAGGTTACATAGGGAAACCTTGTCTTGAAAAAACAAAACAGGGCTGGAGAAATGGCTTAGCTGTTAAGACCACTGGCTGCTCTTCCAGAGGTCCTGAGTTCAATTCCCAGCAACCATCTGTGATGGGATCAGATGCCTTCTGGTGTGTCTGAAGACAGCTACAGTGTGTTCTTAACCACTGAGCCATCTCTCCAGCCCTGGTTTTGTTTTTTTGTTGTTGTTGTTTTTTTTTTTCGAGACAGGGTTTCTCTGTGTAGCCCTGGCTGTCCTGGAACTCACTCTGTAGACCAGGCTGGCCTCGAACTCAGAAATCCACCTGCCTCTACCTCCCAAGTGCTGGGATTAAAGGCATGCGCCACGACCGCCCGGTTAGGTTTTGGTTTTTCAAGACAGTTTCTTTTTGTCGCCTTGCCTGTCCTGGGAATTTGCTCTATAGACCAGGCTAGCCTTGAACTTACAGAAATCCACCTGCCTCCACCTCTCAAGTACACCACCACTGCCAAGCTAAGATATCTTTTTTTTTTTTTTTTTTTTTTTTTTTTTTTTTTAAAGAAAGAAATGAGGGCTGACAAGCTAGCTGTGTGGATAAAAGCTTGCAGTATCAGTCTGGCATTCTGTGTGTGTTCTCTAGAACCTGTGAAAGAGAATAGAAAAAGAACTGACTCCATAGAGTTGTCCTTGGCACACATATACACACAAACACACACATACATTGTAGCAATAATGTGCCAATAAACATCAAACCCATTATATGCTCACAGCAATAAATAGTAAGAGATGAGAAACTGGAGTCTGAAGTGATGTGGTTAAGTCTTGTCTAAAACGGAGGAGAAGACATAGGCTGTAGAAACCCGTGTTGTGCAGTTGGTAGCAGTAGCTGAGGTGGAATGCTGCAGAGCCTCTGACTCTTCAGATTGCCGGCTGGGAGGGAAGAAGGGCCTTAAGGGCTGCTTCATGCAGCCATCTGATACACAGTCGTCAGAGGAGTGTAATGAGATCCTCTCATCTAAATGTTGGGGTGTCAGATGTCTCCATGGTTTGTGGGAGTTGAAAGAATAGCATATGTAATGTGTCAGCTCTTGGTTTATACTAACTACCACCAATAAACCCTTTTTACGCCAGGCGGTGGTGGCACGCGCCTTTAATCCCAGCACTTGGGAGGCAGAGGCAGGCGGATTTCTGAGTTTGAGGCCAGCCTGGTCTACAGAGTGAGTTCCAGGACAGCCAAGGCTACACAGAGAAACCCTGTCTCGAAAAAAAAAGAAAAAAAGAAAAAAAAAAAAAAAAACCTTTTTTACCATAGGAGAGAATTGGTTTAAGGTAATAACAGATAGCTGTTAACATGCATAAGAACCTGAGTCCTTGCTGGAAGAAACAATAAAATTTTTCACGCTTTTATTTTAAGAAAAAGTAATAGCCAAATTTTCTGGCAAGACATAATAGCCTCCTTTAAAATAAAAATGATTTGTTGTTGTTGTTATTTGGTTATTTTTTGAGATAAGAGTTTCTCACTGTACCTAGGACTGGCCTTGGAACTCAGGCTGGCCTTGAACTAAAGAGTGCTCTAGCTGGGCAGTGGTGGCACACGCCTGGATTAACCCAGCACTTGGGAGGCAGAGGCAGGCGGATATCTGAGTTTGAGGCCAGCCTGGTCTACAGAGTGAGTCCCAGGACAGGCAGGGCTACACACAGAGACCCTGTCTCAAAAAAAAAAAAGAAAAAAAGAGTGCTCTGTCTCCTGAGTGCTGGGATTAAAGGTGTGTGCTACCACCAGCCTTAAGTGATATTTTTGTGAATTTTTTTGAGAAACTTCGTGGTCTTCCATTGTTTGATCCTGTCAACCTTTTTAACCCTTTTCAAGAATTATGAGATATTTAATATGACCTCTTTCTTTTTTTTTTTTTTTTTTTTTTTGGTTTTTCGAGACAGGGTTTCTCTGTGTAGTCCTGGCTATCCTGGAACTCACTCTGTAGACCAGGTTGGCCTCGAACTCAGAAATCCGCCTGCCTCTGCCTCCCAAGTGCTGGATTAAAGGCATGCGCCACCACCGCCCGGCTGACCTCTTTCTTCCTTTTCTGTTTTTACACTAAAATACTGTACTGAATCCCCCACCTCCACCCTCTGTTACCCAGCAGGAAGCTGAGGCCTCCCAGTGTGCTAGCCGGGTAGTCTTGTTGTCCGGAATACTTAGGGTTTCAAATTTTATCTTAAAGTTGACCTGAGACCTGGAGATGCTCTGGTAAGATAGCCAGCAAACATATAACCTTTAGGTATAAGTGGTTTATCCACCTTTTGCCATATTGAATTTCTTCAAAACGTTAAAGTTTTAGTAAACTGTAAACATTTTTTTGTTTGTTTGTTTAAAGATATTTGTCACCTAAGTTGAAGCCTGGATAGCATGGGAGTGTAAAGCTGTTCCTGGAGAAGACATCTTCAAGTCTAAGGTATTTTGGTGCTCGGAGTGGGAGGGGCATTGACTCCTGCTGTTCATTGCTAAGACCTATGCTGTCTTGGCTCACTTTTCTTTGTTTTGTTTTGTTTTTTGAGACAGGATTTCTGTGTGTAGTCCTGGTTGTCCTGGAACTCACTCTCTAGACCAGGCTGGCCTCGAACTCAGAAATCCGCCGGCCTCTGCCTCCCAAGTGCTGGGATCAAAGGCAAGCGCCACCACGCCTGGCTTACTTTTGTCTTTGTTATCAGAGTGTTATGCCTGGCTACCAGTGGCTGCCTCTTGGTGAATACACAAACAAGTGAGCTTCTCTGTGGCCAAGTAAAACTTTCTCTTTTCTTTAAGATTTTATGATTTATTTTTAAAGGGATTTGAATTTTTTTTCTTTTGAAAGAGACATGTTTCTCTAGTTGCCCTGGCTATCCTGGAACTGGCCTTGTCTCCTAAGGCTGGAGTTAAAAGCTCTGATTTGTTTTTATGTGCATTGGTATTTCAACTGCATGTGTGTATTATGTGTGAGGGTGTTAGATCCCTGGAACTGGAGTTAGAGACAGTTGTGAGCTGCCATGTGGATGTTGAAATTAAACTCAGGTCCTCTGAAAGAACAGCCCGTGCTGTAACTGCTTCTCTGTTTTTCCTACATGTGTGTTTGTACAACACATGTGGATGCCTGAGGCCTAGGAAGGCCATAGAGGGCATTAACTTAGTACGGGAGTGAAGGTTTTGGAGGCGCCATGTGGGTGCTAGGAATCAAATCTGAGTCCCCTGCAAGAGCAGCAACAAGTGCTTTTAAGCATTGAGCCAGTTCCCCAGCCCAAAACTTTGTATTCAAACGTAGGCATAGGCCAGATTTGGCTTATGGGCCATGGCTTCTTTGGTTGGTTTTGCTTTTTTCTGGACAGAATTTTTCTGTGTGTTCCCTTGGCCATCTTGGAACTCACTCTGTAGGTCAGGCTGGCCTCAAATTCACAAAGATCCAACTACCTCTGCCTCCTGAGTGCTAGTATCAGAGGATTGTACCACCACTACTGCTCAACTGGGCCATAATTTCTCATCTCTGACGAAATGATAAAATTTACACAACTAAATAGGTACAGTGTGGTTCCTGTTTACTTAGAAGGCTTTCAGATGCAAAGTAGTGCATTTTAGGAGGGCAGTGTTAGGCATGTATGGAGTCCTCACAACTGAGACTCTAAGTAGTGGCCTGAAACATGACACCAAGCAAGAGTGTGATGTCATTCAAACCCCATGTTAGTCTTTTCTGAGCAGTGTGATATGGGCCTATAACCTTTTCATACAGGAGGCTGTAGCCAGAAGATTATGAATTGAACTATATAGCAAGTTCAATGCCAGCACACAGTAAGACTCTTATTTCCAAAAAGAAAAAAGGCAATTATTTCTGGTAACATCCCAAGTGCAAACAGTGCCCAGGGGGCCTGGTAAGGAACAAACTGAGAGTTGTTTGTTGTTTTTTTGTTTTTGTTTTTGTTTTTGTTTTTTAAGTCACTTCAAGCTTTGTCTTGTTAAAAAAAAAATGTGTGTGAGTATTTTGCCTGTATGTATGCATGTATGTATGTGTGTGTGTGCTGGTGCCTGTGGAGGCCAGAATTACAGATAGAATTACTGGAATTACAGATAGCTGTGAACTGTCATGTGCCTGTTGGAAATTCAGTATAGTTTTCTTAGCCACTGACTCATCTCTTCAGCCCTGCAAATTAAGTTCTTTACCCTAAGGGCTAGGTAAAGAAAACTGTATTTTTGCTAATCTGTCTTTTTTCCTTCCTTTCTTCCTTCCTTCCTTCCTTCTTTCCTTTTTTTTGAGACAGGGTTTCTCTGTATAGCCTTGGCTGTCCTGGAACTCACTCTGTAGACCAGGCTGGCCTCGAACTCAGAAATCCACCTGCCTCTGCCTCCCAAGTGCTGGGATTAAAGGCGTGCGCCACCACCGCCCGGCTTAGCTAATCTTTCATTAGTATTTCTTTTACTGTTGAATGTAGACACAGACCACAGTACTAGTAATTGTACCTGTGACTCTGTCATTGAGAGAAAACACAGATATTGTCTAGGAATGGTAGCATGCCCAGGGCTTGGGAGAGCCTGAGGAACAGAGTGGGGCTGGAAGTATAGATCAGTATACAGTCTGTACACAGTGAGGTCCAGGTTTGATCCCCAGCATCAAAGGAAGGAGGGAGAGGAAGGGAAATATATTTGCTACAGATTTCTTGAATAATCCTTTCTTCCTTAATATACAAATGATTCCATTTGCTACTATATCTATCTTATTTATCAAGTAAAAACCGCTTGTGGGGTTTTATTGACAAACAAACAAAACAATTAACAAAGTAAAACAAACAAAAAAACAATAAAAAGCCAGGTTTTCGCATAGCCTAGGCTGGCTTTCAACTTGGTCTGTAGCCAGGGATGACCTTGGCTGCTGATCTTTTTGCTTCTACTTTCTGTTGTGCTGGAGTTTTGGGTGTATACCACCATGCCTGTTTTTATGTGGTGCTCGGGTTTGAATCCAGGATTTCTTACATGATTACATGATAGACAAGGATTTTGCAATTGAGCTACATGTACACTTAATATATACATATATGACATATACGCTATAGCTGTCTTCAGAAACAAGGCATCAGAAGAGGGTATCAGATCCCATTACAGATGGTTGTGAGCCACCATGTGCTTGCTGGGAATTGAACTCGGGACCTCTGGAAGAACAGTTAGTGAGTGCTCTTAACCACTGAGCCATCTCTCCAGCCCTCCCCAACTCTTCTTACACATTTATTTTTGGGTTTATTTTTGAGACAGGGTCTTAATCAGTTGTCTTGGAACTCACTATGTAGACCAGATTGGCCTTGAAGTCACAGAGATACACTGTCCCCCTTCCACATGCTGGAATTAAAGGTATGCACCACTACTCCCAACTTTAAATATTGTAATAATCTTGTTAACATTCTCCTTTTAATGCCATGTATCGTAAGTTTTACATTTAAATTTTTTTTTCTGGGTGTCAGCATGTGGCAAGGGTCTTAGGTTTGATACCCATCAACACCAGAAACACAAAAACCTAAGCACAGTACCAATATGCCTATGTCGTGGTACTTGGAAGGCTAAGGTGGCAGAATCTCTTGTCCAAGAGTTTCACATCAGTCTGATAAGTTGTGAGACCCTATCTCAAAAAAGACATAAAAGACATTTCTCAGAAGAAGTCTTTGTAGACACTTCATTAAAATACCAAAGAAGGGCTGGAGAGATGGCTTGGTGGTTTGGGGTTTTTGTTTTTGTTTTTGTTTTGTTTTTTTTGAGACAGGGTTTCCCTGTGTAGTCCTGGAATTCACTCTGTAGACCAGGCTGGCCTCAAACTCAGAAATCCGCCTGCCTCTGCCTCCCAAGTGCTGGGTTAATCCAGGCATGCGCCACCACTGCCCAGTGGATGGCTTGGTTTTTAAGATCAGTCACTGCTCTTCCAGAGGATCAAGTTTAGTTCATTTACATCCAACTGCTGTAAACTCCAGCTCCAGGGACTCTGTGGGCATTTGCAGTCATGTTCATACATCTTCCCACCCCCACTATACACATAATTAAAAAGAAAATCTTGAAAATGCCAGAGCGCCGGGCGGTGGTGGCGCACACTTTAATCCCAGCACTTGGGAGGCAGAGGCAGGTGGATTTCTGAGTTCGAGGCCAGCCTGGTCTACAGAGTGAGTTCCAGGATAGCCAGGACTACACAGAGAAACCCTGTCTCGAAAAACCAAAAAAAAGAAAGAAAGAGAAGGTGTGGTGACAATGGTGATGAGAATCCCTTATTAGTAATATGTGATCCTGTCCAGTGACCATTCATCTAAGATATCAGTATAGCTAGCTTATATGTTTTCCCTTTATATACTCAGGAATTTTGTTTTCTACAGGAAACTGACAGTAGTGACACGAAGAGCCCTGTGTTGCAAGACACAGAAATTGAAAAAAATATGCCAGCACTTTCTCCTCAGATCTGCCTAGAAACTCAAGAACCAGGTTTGGAGTCTTCGACAGAGTTCCTTGTGCCACAGTTATGTGTCAGGGACACTGAACAGTGCCTTGAGGGGAAAGCTGACACAGTAGCAACCAGTGCTGATGATTTATGTATTGTAAATGATGGTGTACCTAGAGCCACAGTTTCTCTCCCTGACGAAGGTGCAGTTGAGCCTTCTAGCAAAATAGAAAATGAAGAGTGCTCTATGTCAGCTGTGACCCCGCTACCTGGGGGCAGCGGAGTGCCAGCGGAGAATAGAGTGTATCACTTACTAGTCGCAAAAGAGATTTCTGAAAGAGAAAACCAGGAATCTGTGTTTGAAGAAGTCATGGATCCATGCTTTTCTGCAAAAAGAAGGAAAATATTTGTCGAATCTTCCTCGGATCAAGAAGAAACAGAAGTGAATTTTACACAAAAATTGATAGATTTGGAACATATGCTTTTTGAGAGACATAAGCAAGAAGAACAGGACAGATTGTTGGCATTACAACTTCAGAAAGAGGTAGATAAAGAAACAAATGGTGCCAAACCGGCAGAAAGGATCCCCAGATCAGTACCAGTTGCGCACATCTTCACCCCAGACAGGCTGCTGAATAGACAGAGGAAGAATTCCAAAGATAGGAACTCTCTAAAGCAAACTAATACAGATCATTCAAAATCTCAGAAGAGCACAAAAGGCGAATATTGGGAACCCTTTAAAAGCACGTGGAAGGGTTCAGTTAATGGAACAAAGATGCCAACTTCTACTAAAGATAACTGTAATGTATCTAAAAGTGCCTATTCCCTACAGCACAGTAATTCACAGAAAGCATTTTTCAAATGTTTCAGAGATAACCAAACAAAGCATGCGAAAAGAGTTCCATAATCCAGTAAAGTTGTTTGCAAAGCTAGCTCTTCCGTCATAACATCCTGAGATGTGTCATTAGTTTCTGCTCAGCAAGCACACGTACTCTCTTTGAGGTGTAGTTACAAAGGAAGAATTTAAGAGTCAGTGATAAGAAAATGTCCTTGAGAATTGTTTCCATTGTCAATAACTGCTGTGTTCTAAGTGTGACATCTTCACAGATATAAAAACACCTTGGTCAGGACATTTTCAGGTGCCGTTTCCCTTTCAAAACTTTTTTTTTTTTAATTTCCAAAACTTTTGTGGCCTTTTTTTTTTTTTTAATGAATGGGTAAGGAGTCCACACAGGTACCTTCCATAACACTAATTAGTTCCCATCCTAGTTTTAAAACTATGCATTTTAGCATTTCCTTTGATTTAAAATGGATTAGTATCAACATTGAGTAGTTACAAAAAAGTGCTAGGTTGTTAATGCAAATGCTTAAGACTGGGATGGGCTGAGTGGTGGGTTGGTAGTTAGGGAATCCTTGGAACTGAATGGTTAATCAGAAACTGGGTCACCAAAGGCACCAGATTTCCTGTGGCAGAACATTCTCCTTAATCCTTTGTTAAGTGGGCAGAAAATATTTATCAGAGTTTACAGGGTTTTTTTTTTGCACCATAGCATCTTGGTGTGAAAAGGCAAGTTGGTATATTTTTACTGATTCTCTTCTAGAAAAAAGTCAATTATTGTAAGATTGTACTGTCCTCTGCTGTTGAATGTCTGGCATCACCATCCTTACTGCTTCCTGGCTTAGATACTTGCTTGTTTGTGACACAGATGCAAAGTGCTTGTGTGAACTACTGATGCATTTGGTAAAGTTGAGCTTCTGCTATCATCTTTGTTCAGACAACTTAGCAAGCTGTAGTTTCACTAGAATTTCTTCTGGTGTCCTGGCTCCATTTATGTCCTGTGAACATAATAAAACTGTCCTAATACAGTGTTTGGCTTTATCCACATTTTTGTCATTTGAATTTTTTCTTCTGAGTTTTGAAACTTTTTTTTTATGTTTATCTTGGCAAATTTTTCCTCTAAAAGCAATTTAATTTAATGCTTTAAGAAGACACTATTGGGGGCTGGAGAGATGGCTCAGCAGTTAAGAGCACTGACTGCCCTTCCAGAGGTCCTGAGTTCAATTCCCAACAACCACATAGTGGCTCACAAACCATCTGGAATGGGCTCTGATGCCCTTTTCTGTTGTGTCTGAAGACGCTACAGTGTACTCTATAAATAAAATAAATCTTTTTTAAAAAAAAAAAAAGACAGTGTTGGGACTTCAAATTAGAAATGATCACATTTAATCTTTGTGGAATAGTTCATGACCAAAAAGGGAAATAAGAAAAACATTCTGGTATGATATAGTGAGGAATTTGTATATTTACCACCAGTTGTCTATGGGGAATCGTCCTGATTGAATTGTTCTCAGGTTTTTAGTTTCTCTTGTCAGCCTTTCTGTTATTCTTACTGTTGATACCTTTGTGTTGAAGTTTTAGATTTTTTTAAATTGGTCATCATGAACTGTTTTTCCTCATTTTTGTTGAAAAGTATTTAAATATCGCAGATTAAAGCTGTGCAGATTTTAAAAAAAAAAATGCCGGTGGGGCACCTTTTTTTAAAAAACCAGAGGAGGGGATCTCGGTTTCTCAAAAAAAAAAATTAAAAAAAAAAAAAATTTTTGGTCCTTTTATTTAAATTTTAAAAAAAAAAAATGTTTTCAAAAACCAATTTTTGTCTGAAAAATGTTTTTGGGGGCAGGTTTTTGGGGGGGCAACGGGGTAAATTTTTGAGTAATTCCCCGCCAAGTGATGCTTTTGTTGAAAAAAAAATTGGTACAAAAATTCATTTAAAAATTGGGAACATGGTTTGGGAATAAAAGGGGTTTTGGGGTGGGGATTGGGGCCCAAAAGGCCCCAAAAAACAAATTTTTAAAAGGGTTTTCCCCCCCCCCCCGGGCACCCCCCCCTTTTTTATGAAAAATTTTTGTAAAAGTCCCTTTGTTTCTTAAAATTTATGGGGGTTTTTTAAAAATCAATTTTCCCCAAAAGGGGGGGGTTTTTCTTTTTTTTTTTTTTTTTTTAGGGGGGGTTTTTTTTTTTATGGGTTTTTGTCAAACCCCCCGGGGGGGTTTTTCCCCCCCAACCCCCCCCCAAAAAATTTAAATGGCCGAAAGGGGGGTTAACAACCCAAATTAACCCCATTGAAGTTTAAAAAGAAAAAGGGGGGGGGTGGGAAAGGTTTAAAACCCCGCACTTGGGGGCAAAAAGGTTTTGGTTGGGGGGTCTTTGGGGGGTTTTGGAAAGGGGTGCAGAAAACCCTTGAAAAAACCGAGGGGGGTTTTTTTTTTTTTGGGAAATGGATTGTTTTTTGGAATTTTGGATTTTTTTTTTTTTTTTTTTTGACGGGGGTTTGGGGGTTTCGACTCGTCGGGGGGGGGAAAAGGGGGGCGGGGGGCAAGGGGTTTTTTTCCCCGGTCGACCGGGGGGCCCCC